>JAWUZG010001236.1:0-70431 GCA_036785705.1 Acanthornis magna
ACGAGGAAATTCCTGAAAAAATGAGGGAGAAATGCTGAAAAATGAGGGAAAAATATTCTGGAAAATGAGAAAAAATGGTCCCAAGAAATGGGTTTGGTTTTCTGAAAAAATTCCTGAAAAAATGGAGAAAAAAATTCCTGAAAAATGGGGGGGAAATTCCTGAAAAATGGGGGGAAAATTCTTGAAAAATGGGGGAAAAATTCCTGAAAAATGGGGGAAAAATTCTTGAAAAATGGGGAAAAAATTCCTGAAAAATGGGGGGAAAATTCCTGAAAAATGGGGGAAAATTCCTGAAAAAATGGGGGGGAAAATTCCTGAAAAATGGGGGGAAAATTCCTGAAAAATGGGGGGAAAAATTCTTGAAAAATGGGGGGGAAAATTCTTGAAAAATGGGGGGGGAAATCCTGAAAAATTGGGAAAAATTCCTGAAAAATGGGGGAAAATTCCTGGAAAATTGGGAAAAAATTCCTGAAAAATGGGGGAAAAATTCCTGAAAAATGGGGAAAAATTCTTGAAAAATGGGGAAAAAATTCCTGAAAAATGGGGGAAAAATTCTTGAAAAATGGGGGGAGAATCCTGAAAAATGGAGGAAAAAAATCCTGAAAAATGGAGAAAAAGTTCCTGAAAAATGGGGGAAAAATTCTTGAAAAATGGGGAAAAAATTCCTGAAAAATGGGGGGAAAATCCTGAAAAATGGAGAAAAAGTTCCTGAAAAATGGGGGAAAATCCTGAAAAATGGAGAAAAAATTCCTGAAAAATGGGGGGAAAATTCCTGAAAAATGGGGGAAAAATTCCTGAAAAATGGGGGAAAATCCGGAAAAAAGGCAAAAAAAAATCCGGAAAAAAGAGGAAATGCTGAGCCCCTCCCCCCCTACTCACCTGAGCCCCTCCCCCCTCACCTGAGCCCCTCCCCATCACACCTGAGCCCCTCCCCCCTCTCACCTGAGCCCCTCCCTCTCACCTGAGCCCCTCCCCATCACACCTGAGCCCCTCCCCCACACCTGAGCCCCTCCCCCATCACCTGAGCCCCTCCCCCATCACACCTGAGCCCCCCCCCTCTCACCTGAGCCCCTCCCCCCTCACCTGAGCCCCTCCCCATCACACCTGAGCTCACCTGAGCTCAGCTCCGCCCCAAAGATGATCCCCCTGGCCCCGGCACAGGTGACACAGTGACCATGGGCCCCTCCCCCATCACACCTGAGCCCCTCCCCCATCACACCTGAGCTCACCTGAGCCCCCTCAGGACCCTCAGGACTCTCACCTGAGCTCAGCTCCGCCCCAAACACGATGCCCCTGGCCCCGGCGCAGGTGACGCAGTGCCTCAAGGCCCCTCCCCCATCACACCTGAGCCCCTCCCCATCACACCTGAGCTCACCTGAGCTAAGCTCCGCCCCGAACACGATGCCCCTGGCCCCGGCACAGGTGACGCAGTGACCATGGGCCCCTCCCCCCGTCACACCTGAGCCCACCTGAGCCCCCTCAGGACCCTCACCTGAGCTCACCTGAGCCCCTCAGGACCCTCACCTGAGCTAAGCTCCGCCCTAAAGATGATCCCCCTGGCCTCGGTACAGGTGACACAGTGACCATGGGCCCCTCCCCCGTCACACCTGAGCTCACCTGAGCCCCTCCCCCCTCACCTGAGCTCACCTGAGCTCAGCTCCGCCCCAAAGATGATCCCCCTGGCCCCGGCGCAGGTGACGCAGTGCCTCAAGGCCTCTCTGCGCAGGTGACAATTGAGCAGCGCCGCCTCAGCTGCTCACCTGAGCCCCTCCCCCATCACACCTGAGCCCCTCCCCCATCACACCTGAGCCCCTCCCCATCACACCTGAGCCCCTCCCCTCTCACCTGAGCTCAGCTCCGCCCCAAAGATGATTCCCCTGGCCCCGGCGCAGGTGACACAGTGCCTCAAGGCCTCTCTGCGCAGGTGACAATTGAGCAGTGCCGCCTCAGCTGCTCACCTGAGCCCCTCCCCATCACACCTGAGCTCACCTGAGCCCCTCCCCATCACACCTGAGCTCACCTGAGCCCCTCCCCCTCTCACCTGAGCTCAGCTCCGCCCCGAACACGATGCCCCTGGCCCCGGCGCAGGTGACACAGTGCCCCAGGGCCCCTCCCCGTCACACCTGAGCTCACCTGAGCTAAGCTCCGCCCCGAACACGATGCCCCTGGCCCCCGGCGCAGGTGACGCAGTGCCTCAAGGCCTCTCTGCGCAGGTGACAATTGAGCAGCGCCGCCTCAGCCCCGGCCTTGGCCAGGCCCAGCCAGAGCCCCCACGAAGTGCGGCCGCGATTCCATGAAAACGGCGACGACGTCGCCGGAAGCGAAGCCCAAACGGCGGAAAAAGGTGAGCCACGGCGTTGGAGAACTCGTCCAGCTGCCGGAAGGTCCAGAAGGTTCCGGAACTTTCGTCCACCAGCCGCGGCTTTGGTGGGGAAACGTCGGGCGGTGGCTTGGAAGAGCGAGGGGATGGTGGAGCCCGAGCGGTGGAAACGGCGCAGGTTGTAGCGGACGCGGAGCAGGACCCATAATCCGCTGGGAAATAAGGAAATTCGGGTGAGGAAAATGGGAAATTTGGGTGGAAAAATGGTGATTTTAGGTGAAAAAATGGGAATTCTATGAGAAAAAATAGAGATTTTAGAGGAAAAAATGGGAGTTTTAGGGTTAAAAGATTGGAGCCCGAGCGGTGGAAACGGCGCAGGTTGTAGCGGACGCGGAGCAGGACCCATAATCCACTGGGAAATAAGAAAATTTGGGTGAAAAATGGGAAATTTGGGTGAAAAAATGGGAATTCTATGAGAAAAAATGGAGATTTTAGGAGGAAAAATGAGAATTTTGGAGGAAAAAATGGGAGTTTTGGGGTTAAGAGATTGGAGCCCGAGCGGTGGAAACGGCGCAGGTTGTAGCGGACGCGGAGCAGGACCCATAATCCGCTGGGAAATGAGAACATTTCGGAATTTTAGGAAAAAAAATTAAGATTTTAGGGGAAAAAATAGTGATTTTAGGTGAAAAAAATGGCAATTTTAGGTGAAAAAATGGTGATTTTAGAGGAAAAAATAACCATTTTGGAGTTTAGTGATTGGAGCCCGAGTGGTGGAAATGGCACAGGTTGTGGTGGATGAGGAGGAGGACCCATAATTCGCTGGGAAATAAAAAAAATTGAGAAATTTGGGTGAAAAAATGGGAATTTTGGGTGGAAAAATGGTGATTTTAGGCGAAAAAATGGGAATTCTATGAGAAAAAATGGGAATTTTAGAGGAAAAAATGGGAGTTTTAGGGTTAAAAGATTGGAGCCCGAGCGGTGGAAATGGCGCAGGTTGTAGTGGACGTGGAGCAAGACCCATAATCCGCTGGGAAATAAAAAAAAATTGGAATTTCAGGAAAAAAAATTAAGATTTTAGGGGAAAAAATAGTGATTCTAGGTGAAAAAATGGCGATTTTAGGTGAAAAAATGGTGATTTTAGAGGAAAAAATAATCATTTTAGAGTTTAGGGATTGGAGCCCGAGCGGTGGAAATGGCGCAGGTTGTGGCGGACGCGGAGCAGGACCCATAATCCACTGGGAAATGAGAAAATTTGGGAATATTAGGAAAAAAAATTAAGATTTTAGGTGAAAAAACGGTGATTTTAGGTGAAAAAATGGTGATTTTAGAGGAAAAAATAACCATTTTAGAGTTTAGGGATTGGAGCCCGAGTGATGGAAATGGCGCAGGTTGTAGCGGACGCGGAGCAGGACCCATAATCCGCTGGGAAATAAGGAAATCTGGGTGAAAAAATGGAAAATTTGGGTGAAAAAATGGGAATTCTATGAGAAAAAATGGAGATTTTAGGAGGAAAAATGAGAATTTGGAGGAAAAAATGGGAGTTTTAGGGGTTAAGAGATTGGAGCACGAGTGGTGGAAACGGCGCAGGTTGTAGCGGACGCGGAGCAGGACCCATAATCCGCTGGGAAATGAGAACATTTGGGAATTTTAGGAAAAAAAATTAAGATTTTAGGGGAAAAAATAGTGATTTTAGGTGAAAAAATGGCGATTTTAGGTGAAAAAATGGTGATTTTAGAGGAAAAAATAATCATTTTAGAGTTTAGGGATTGGAGCCCGAGCGGTGGAAATGGCGCAGGTTGTGCGGACGCGGAGCAGGACCCATAATCCACTGGGAAATGAGAAAATTTGGGAATATTAGGAAAAAAAATTAAGATTTTAGGTGAAAAAATGGTGATTTTAGGTGAAAAAATGGCGATTTTAGGTGAAAAAATGGTGATTTTAGAGGAAAAAATAATCATTTTAGAGTTTAGGGATTGGAGCCCGAGCGGTGGAAACGGCGCAGGTTGTAGCGGAAGCGGAGCAGGACCCATAATCCGCTGGGAAATAAAAAAATTTGGGTGAAAAAATGGGAAATTCTGGTGAAAAAATCGGAAAAAAAGGTGATTTTAGGTGAAAAAACGGTGATTTTATAGGAAGAAATGAGAATTTTGGAGTTTAGGCATTGGAGCCGGAGGGATGGAAGTGGTGGAGGTTGTGGTGGATGCAGAAGAGAACCCACAATCTACCAGAAAATAAGAAAATTTGGGAATTTGAGAAAAAGAAATTAGAATTTTAGATGAAAATATAGCGATTTTAGGTGAAAAAATGAGGATTCTAGGAGAAAAAATGGAAATTTTGTGGTTTAGGGAATGGAGCCTGAGGGATAGAAGCAGTGGAGGATGTGGAGGACACGGAGCAGAACCCATAAAGCACTGGAAAAAAACCTGACAAAAACCTGGAATTTGAGGAATTTTGGGGAATAATTTCATGGGAATTTTAGGGGAATTTTGGGTAAAAAATGGGAATTTAGGGGGACGGAAGGGACTTGGAAGTGCGAGGGGATGGTGGAGCCCGAGCGGTGGAAACGGCGCAGGTTGTAGCGGACGCGGAGCAGGACCCATAATCCACTGGGAAATAAGAAAATTTGGGTGAAAAATGGGAAATTTGGGTGAAAAAATGGGAATTCTATGAGAAAAAATGGAGATTTTAGGAGGAAAAATGAGAATTTTGGAGGAAAAAATGGGAGTTTTGGGGTTAAGAGATTGGAGCCCGAGCGGTGGAAATGGCGCAGGTTGTAGCGGACGCGGAGCAGGACCCATAATCCGCTGGGAAATGAGAACATTTGGGAATTTTAGGAAAAAAAATTAAGATTTTAGGGGAAAAAATAGTGATTTTAGGTGAAAAAATGGCGATTTTAGGTGAAAAAATGGTGATTTTAGAGGAAAAAATAATCATTTTAGAGTTTAGGGATTGGAGCCCGAGTGGTGGAAATGGCACAGGTTGTGGTGGATGAGGAGCAGGACCCATAATCCACTGGGAAATAAGAAAATTTGGGAATATTAGGAAAAAAAATTAAGATTTTAGGTGAAAAAATGGTGATTTTAGGTGAAAAAATGGCGATTTTAGGTGAAAAAATGGTGACTTTAGAGGAAAAAATAATCATTTTAGAGTTTAGGGATTGGAGCCCGAGCGGTGGAAACGGCGCAGGTTGTAGCGGAAGCGGAGCAGGACCCATAATCCGCTGGGAAATAAAAAAATTTGGGTGAAAAAATGGGAAATTCTGGTGAAAAAATCGGAAAAAAAGGTGATTTTAGGTGAAAAAATGGTGATTTTATAGGAAGAAATGAGAATTTTGGAGTTTAGGCATTGGAGCCGGAGGGATGGAAGTGGTGGAGGTTGTGGTGGATGCGGAAGAGAACCCATAAACTACTGGAAAATAAGAAAATTTGGGAATTTTGGGTGGAAAGAGTGAAAAAAAATTAGGATTTTAGGTGAAAAAATGGTGATTTTAGGTGAAAAAGCAGAGATTTTAAGTGAAAAAATGGCAATTTTAGGAGGAAAAATGGCGATTTTGGGGTTTAGGGATTGGAGCCTGAGCAGTGGAAACAGCGCAGGTTGTAGCAGACGCGGAGCAGGACCCATAATCCACCGGGAAATAAGAAAATTTGGGAATTTTTTGAGAATTTTGGGTGAAAAAATGGGAATTCTATGAGAAAAAAAGGAGATTTTAGGGGGAAAAATGAGAATTTTGGAGTTTAGGGATTGGAGCTGGAGGGATGGAAGTGATGGAGGTTGTGGTGGACGTGGAGCAGGACCCAGAGACCGATGGGAAATAAGAAAATTCGGACATTTTGGGTGAAAAAAGGCGAAATTTGGGTGAAAAAATTGAAATTTTAGATGAAAAAATTGAAATTTTAGAACAAATGATGGGAATTTTGGGGGTTAGGGATTGGAGTCCGAGGGATGGAAACGGCAGAGGGTGTGGTGGATGTGGAGGAAGACCCAGAGCCTGCTGGGAAATGGAAAAATGGGAATTTTGGGGTCAAAATTGGGGGGGTTGGGGTCAGAATTGGGGATTTGGGGTCAGAGGAGTGGTCAAGGTCAGCAGGGTCAGGGCTGGGCTTTGGGGTCAGCTTTGGGGTCAGCATTGAGGATTTGGGGTCAGCTTTGGGGTCAGCATTGAGGATTTGGGGTCAGCTTTGGGGTCAGCATTGAGGATTTGGGGTCAGCTTTGGGGTCAGCTTTGGGGTCAGCTTTGGGGCCAAGTTTGGGGTCAGAGTTGGAGATTTGGGGTCAGAGTTGGGGTCAGCATTGGGGATTTGGGGTCAGAGGAGTGGTCAAGGTCAGCAAGGTCAGCGTTGGGGATTTGGGGTCAGCTTTGGGGTCAGAATTGGGGTCAGCTTTGGGGCCAAGTTTGGGGTCAGAGTTGGAGATTTGGGGTCAGAGTTGGGGTCAGCTTTGGGGATTTGGGGTCAGAGGAGTGGTCAAGGTCAGCAGGGTCAGGATCAAGAGTTTTGGGTCATGTTTGGGGTCAGGGTTGGAGATTTGGGGTCAGCTTTGGGGTCAGCTTTGGGGTCAGAGTTGGGGTCAGCTTTGGGGTCAGCTTTGGGGTCAGAGTTGGGGTCAGCATTGAGGATTTGGGATCAGAGGAGCGGTCAAGGTCAGCAGGGTCAGGGCTGGGCTTTGGGGTCAGGTTTGGGGTCAGACTTGGGGTCAGCGTTGAGGATTTGGGGTCAGAGGGGTGGTCAAGGTCAGCAAGGTCAGGGTTGAGAATTTGGGGTCAGCTTTGGAGTCAGGTTTGGGGTCAGCATTGGGGATTTGGGGTCAGAGGAGTGGTCAAGGTCAGCAAGGTCAGGGTTGAGCATTTGGGGTCAGCTTTGGGATCAGAGTTGAGGATTTGGGGTCAGCTTTGGGGTCAGCTTTGGGGCCAAGTTTGGGGTCAGAGTTGGAGATTTGGGGTCAGAGTTGGGGTCAGCATTGAGTATTTGGGGCCAGAGGAGTGGGCAAGGTCAGGGTCAAGAGTTTTGGATCATGTTTGGGGTCAGGTTTGGGGTCAGCATTGAGGATTTGGGGTCAGAGGAGCAGTCAAGGTCAGCGAGGTCAGGGCTGGGCTTTGGGGTCAGGTTTGGGGTCAGACTTGGGGTCAGCGTTGAGGATTTGGGGTCAGAGGAGTGGTCAAGGTCAGGGTTGGGGTTTGGGGTCAGAGGAGTGGTCAAGGTCAGCAAGGTCAGGGTTGAGAATTTGGGGTCAAGTTTGGAGTCAGGTTTGGGGTCAGCATTGAGGATTTGGGGTCAGAGGAGCAGTCAAGGTCAGCAGGGTCAGGGTTGAGGGTTTGGGGTCAGAGCTGGGGTCAGGTTGGGGTGGCTCAAAGTGGAGTCAGGGTTAGGGTTTGGGGTCAGAGTTTAAATTTTTTGGTCAGCTTTGGGGTCAGCTTTGGGGTCAGCGTTGGGGATTTGGGGTCAGAGACGCAGTCAAGGTCAGGAGGGTCAGGGTTGTGGTTTGGGATCAGAGTTGGGGTCAGGTTTAGGGTCAGGGTTGGAGTGGCTCAAAGGGGGGTCAGGGTTGGGGCTTTGGGGTCAGAGGAGCGGTCAAGGTCAGCAGGGTCAGGGTTCAGGGTTTGGGGTCAGCTTTGGGGCCAAGTTTGGGGTCAGAGTTGGAGATTTGGGGTCAGAGGAGTGGTCAAGGTCAGCAGGGTCAGGGTTCAGGGTTTGGGGTCAGCTTTGGGGTCAGCACTGAGGATTTGGGGTCAGCTTTGGGGCCAAGTTTGGGGTCAGATTTGGAGATTTGGGGTTAGAGGAGTGGTCAAGGTCAGCAGGGTCAGGGTTGGGGTTTGGGGTCAGAATTGGAGTCAGGGTTGAGAATTTAGGGTCAGAGGAGTTGTCAAGGTCAGCGGGGTCAGGGCTGGGCTTTGGGGTCAGGTTTGGGGTCAGAGTTGGGGATTTGGGGTCAGAGGAGCGGTCAAGGTCAGCAGGGTCAAGGTTGGGGTTTGGGGTCAGAGGGGCAGTCAAGGTCAGCAGGGTCAGGCTTCAGGGTTTGGGGTCAGAATTGGGGTAAGCTTTGGGGTCAGTTGGGGATTTAGGGTCAGAGGAGCGCTCAAGGTCAGGGGGATCAGAGTTGAGGGTTTGGAGTCACGTTTGGGGTCAGAGTTGAGGATTTGGGGTCAGAGGAGTGGTCAAGGTCAGTGGAGTCAGGGTTGGGGTTTGGGATCAGAGTTGAGGGTTTGGGGTCAGGGTTAGGGATTTGGAATCAGAGGAGTGGTCAAGGTCACTAGGGTCAGGGTTGAGGATTTGGGCTCAGCTTTGGGATCAGCTTCGGGGTCAGCGTTGCGGATTTGGGGTCAGAGGGGCAGTCAAGGTCAGTGGGGTCAGGGTTGGGGATTTGGGGTCAGAGTTGGGGATCTGGGGTCAGAGGGGCAGTCAAGGTCAGAGAAGTCAGGGTTCAGGGTTTGGGGTCAGAGTTGGGGATTTGGGATCAGAAGAGCAGTCAAGGTCAGGGGGATCAAAGTTGGGGATTTGGGACCAGAGGGAAAGTCAAGGTCAGTGGAGTCAGGGTTGGGGTTTGGGTTCAGAGTTGAGGATTTGGGGTCAGAGGAGTGGCCAAGGTCAGCACGGTCAGTGTTGAGGATTTGGGATCAGGTTTGGGGTCAAGGTTGGGGTTTGGGATCAGAGGGGCAGTCAAGGTCAGCAGGGTCAGTGTTGAGGATTTGGGGTCAGCTTTGGGGTCAGAGTTGGGGATTTGGGGTCAGAGAGGCAGTCAAGGTCAGCAGGGTCAGGGCTGGGGTTTGGGACCAGAGTTGGGGTCAGGTTGGGGTCACCTTTGGGGTCAGAGTTGAGGATTTGGAGTCAGAGGAGTGATCAAGGTCAGCAGGATCAGGGCCAGGATTTGGGGTCAGAGTGGGGGTCAGGTTGGGGTGGCTCAAAGTGGAGTCAGGATTGGGGTTTGGAGTCAGAGTTGGGAGTTTGGGGTCAGAGGAGCAGTCAAGGTCAGGGTTGAGCATTTGGGGTCAGCTTTGGGGTCAGCTTTGGGGCCAGAGTTGAGGATTTGGGATCAGAGAAATGGTCAAGATCAGCACGGTCAGGGCTGAGGGTTTGGGGTCAGCTTTGGGGTCAGCGTTGAGCATTTGGGGTCAGAGGAACGGTCAAGGTCAGCAGGGTCAGGGTTGGGGTCAGCTTTGGGGTCAGCATTGAGCATTTGGGGTCAGAGGAACGGTCAAGGTCAGCAGGGTCAGGGTTGGGGTCAGCTTTGGGGTCAGGTTGGGTCCCCCCATGTCCCCTCGGTGTCCCCTCATGTCCTCCCCATGTCCATTTATGTCTCCCTGTGTCCCCGCTCTGTCCCCCCCATGTCCCCTCATGTCCCCCGGTGTCCCTGCGGTGTCCCGGGTCACTCACAAGAGGTCTCTCGGTGCAGTTTTCACGACGATCCGCAGCATCCGCCAGCCCCTGCACCCAGGCCCAGGTCCCCCCATGTCCCCCCCGTGTCCCCCGGTGTCCCCCCGTGTCCCCTCATGTCCCCCGGTCACTCACAAGAGGTCCCTCGGTGCCGTTTTCACGACGATCCGCAGCATCCGCCAGCCCCCGCACCCAGGCCCAGGTCCCCCCATGTCCCCCCGTGTCCCCCCATGTCCCCCCGTGTCCCCCCATGTCCCGAGTCACTCACAAGAGATCTCTCGGTGCCGTTTTGATGACAATCCGCAGCATCCGCCAGCCCCTGCACCCAGGCCCGTGTCCCCCCCGTGTCCCCCCGTGTCCCCCCCGTGTCCCCCGGTGTCCCCCCGTGTCCCCCGGTCACTCACAAGAGGTCTCTCGGTGCAGTTTTCACGACGATCCGCAGCATCCGCCACCCCCCGCACCCAGGCCCGTGTCCCCCCCGTGTCCCCCCATGTCCCCCCGTGTCCCCCGGTCACTCACAAGAGGTCTCTCGGTGCAGTTTTCACGACGATCCGCAGCATCCGCCACCCCCCGCACCCAGGCCCGTGTCCCCCCCGTGTCCCCTCATGTCCCCCGGTGTCCCCCGGTGTCCCGGGTCACTCACAAGAGGTCCCTCGGTGCCGTTTTCACGACGATCCGCAGCATCCGCCAGCCCCCGGCGCGCAGGCCCAGCCCCAGCCCCAGCGCAGCCGCCAGGCTCCAGCCCCACGGGGCCCCGAGCAGCCGCAGCAGCCCCAGCGAGCCCAGCGAGGCCGCGCACAGCCCCGCGGCCTGCATGGCCGGGAGCGGGAACGGGAACGGGAACCGGGAACCGGGACTGGGAGAGGATGGGGGAAGTGGTAATGGGATGGGGGAACAGGGACTGGGAACCGGGAAGGGGATGGGGGAACGGAGAGCAGGAGGGGGGAACGGAGATTGGGAACCGGGACTGGGATGGGGGAACGGGGACTGGGATGGGGGAATGGGGACTGTGATAGGCGAACAGAGATTGGGAACTGGGATTGGGATGCGGGAACGGAGATTGGGAACCGGGACTGGGATGGGGGAACAGAAATTGGGAACCAGGACTGGGATGGGGGAACGGAGATTGGGAACCAGGACTGGGATGGGGGAACGGAGATTGGGTACCGGGAATGGGATGAGGGAACAGAAATTGGGAACCAGGACTGGGATGGGGGAACGGAGATTGGGAACTGGGAAAGGGATGGGGGAACGGAGATTGGGTACCGGGAATGGGATGAGGGAACGGAGATTAGGAACCGGGACTGGGATGAGGGAACGGAGACTGGGATGGGGGAATGGGGACTGGGAACCGGGAACGAGATGGAGGAACCGGGAATGGGATGGGGGAACGGACAGCAGGAACCGGGAAAGGGATGGAGAAAGCGGAAATGGGATGGGGGAAGTGGGACCGGGAGCGGGGAACCGGCACTGGGAAAAGGGAACAGGCACCGGGACAGGGGAACCGGGGATGGGGGAACTGGGGATGGGATGGGAGAACCGGGAACGGGGGAGGGAAACAGGGATGGGGATGGGAATGGGGAACGGGATAGGGGAACGGAGGCTGGGATGGGGAACCGGGACCGGCCCGGCCGAGGAGAGGGAGCTGGGATGAGGGAACGGGAGCCGGGATGGGGATCCGGGGCCGGTTCGGGCTCTGGGAGGCAGCGGCAAGAGGCTCTGGAGGTCGGCTCGGGACTCCGGGGGCCGGGCCGGGGCTCAGCGGGGTCCGGGATGGAGCTCCGGGGGCTGGGCCGGGGATCCGCAGGCTGCTCCGGGGATCTGAAGAATCCGGTTCGGGGCTCCTTGTGGGATCCGGGGGCCGCTCCGGGGCTCCGGGGCCGGTTCGGAGGTCCTTGCGGGATCCGGGATGAGGTTCTGGAAGTCGGCACGGGGATCCGGAGCTTCGGGGACGGTGCGGAGCTCAGCGAGGGAGGCAGTTCGGAGCTCCGGGCTCAATTCGGGGCTCCTTGAGCAATCCGGGGCTCCTTGAGGGATCCGGGACGGGGGGCCGGGCCTCAGCCAGGGAGCCGGGACGGCGCTCTGTTAGTCGGGACGGAGCTCCGGGGGTCGGTTCTGGGCTCCGGGGGCCGGTTCTGGGCTCTGGGGGCCGGTTCTGGGCTCTGGGGGCCGGTTCGAGGCTCCGGGGGCCGGTTCAGGCCTTAGCGCGAGGTCCGGGACAAGTTCGTAGCTGTGGGAGCCGAGCAGGGCCTCAGCGCGAGCTCCGGGACCCCTCACGAAATCCGGGCCGGGGCGCCGGGGGTCAGTCCAGGCCTCTCCGGTTCTCCCCGAGAGCCTCTCCGGTTCTCCCCGGGGCCCTCTCCGGTTCTCCCCGGGGCCCTCTCCGGTTCTCCCCGCGGGCTCCGGGGCCGCTCCGGGGCCGCCGAGGCCTCCCCGGGCCCTCCCCGGGCCCTCCCGGCGCGGCCGCGGCTCCGGAGCTGCCGCCACCGCCCCCTCAGGCGAGGCCACGCCCACGAGGGGCGGGGATTTGGGAGGGACGCGTTCCTATTGGTTGGCAGAGCGGCTGTCGGCAGCTGATTGGGTGAGGCGGAGGGAGGGAAAATGGGAGGAGCTAGGAGGGACGGGGATATGCAAATATGGGGGTGGGAATTGGTGAGGCCACGCCCACACGCTGCTAGCGCACACACCCCCAGTGGAGGGGGAGGGGCACGGGACATTTCCCCACCCCCACCCCACCCCCCCCAGATTTGGGGACCCCAAAATCCGGAACTCCCCCAAAATCGGATCCCCCAAACTCGGAACCCCCAAAATCGGGACCCCCCAAAATCCGGAACTCCCCCAAAATCGGGACCCCCCAAAATCGGAACCCCCAAAATCGGAACCCCCAAAATCGGGACCCCGCAAAATCGGGATCCCCAAAATCGGAACCCCCAAAATCGGAACCCCCAAAATCGAGATCCCCCAAAATCGGGACCCCCCAAAATCAGAACCCCCAAAATCGGGACCCCGCAAAATCGGGATCCCCAAAATCGGAACCCCCAAAATCGAGATCCCCCAAAATCGGGACCCCCCAAAATCCGGAACTCCCCCAAAATCGGGACCCCCAAAATCGGGACCCCCCAAAATCCGGAACTCCCCCAAAATCGGGACCCCCAAAATCGGGACCCCCCAAAATCGGAACCCCACAGCCCCAGAACTCCCAAAACTGAGATTCCTCCAGGTTTAGGGACCCCCCAAAATCAGGATCCCACAACCACAGGATGCCCCCATGGCCGTGGGGACCCCAAATCCCTGAGACCCCCCAAGGCTTTGGGAACCCCAAAACCAAAAGCCCAAATCCCTGAGACCCCAAACTCAAAACCCCAAATCCCTGAGACCCCCAAGGCTTTGAGGATCCCAAACCCAAAACCCCAAATCGCTGAGACCCCAAACCAAAACCCTAAAACCCCAAAAGCGAAATCCCAAAATCCCTGAGACCCCCAAGGCTTTGGGGACCCCAAAACCAAACCCCCAAATCCGTGAGACCCAAAACCCCAAAACCTAAATCCCAAATCCTTGAGACCCCAAAACCAAAACTCCAAAAACCCCAAAGCCCTGAGACCCCCAAAGCTTTGGGGACCCCAAAATCAAAACCCCAAAAGCAAAACCCCAAATCCCTCAGACCCCCAGGGCTTTGAGAAACCTAAACCCAAAACCTCAAATCTCTGAGACTCCCAAGGCCTTGGGCACCCCAAACCTAAACCCCAAATCCCCGAGACCCCAAACCTAAAACCCCGAATCCCTGAGACCCCCAAGGCCTTGGGGACCCCAAAACCAAACCCCCAAAACCCCAAATCCCCGAGACCCCAAACCTAAAACCCCAAATCCCTGAGACCCCCAAGGCTTTGGGAACCCCGAAACCAAAACCCAAATCCCCAAAGGACCCCAAAACCCCCAAACCAAAACCCCAAAAACCCCAAACTCAAAACCCCAAATCCCTGAGACCCCAAAGGCTTTGGGGACCCCAAAACCAAAACCCCAAATCGCTGAGACCCCAAAATCAAAACCCTAAAACTCCAAATCCCTGAAACTCCCAAGGCTTTGGGAACCCCAAACCCAAAATGCCAAAACCCCAAAAGCAAAATCCCAAATCCCTGAGACCCCAAAACCCCAAACCCCAAATCCCTGAGACCCCAAAGGCTTTGGGGACCCCAAAACCGAAACCCCAAATCGCTGAGACCCCAAAACCAAAACCCCAAAACTCCAAATCCCTGAGACCCCCAAGGCTTTGAGGACCCCAAAACCAAATCCCAAAACCCCAAAACCCCAAATCCCTGAGACCGAAAAGCCCAAAACCAAAACCCCAAATCCCAAATCCCTGAGACCCCCAAGGTCTTGGGGACCCCAGAACCAAAACCCCAAAACCCCAAATCCCTGAGACTCAAAAGCCCAGAACCAAAACCCCAAACCCCAAATCCCTGAGACCCCAAATTCCTGAAACCGCAAAACCCCAAATCCCAAAACCCCAAATCCCTGAGACCCCCAAGGCCTTGGGGACCCCAAAACCAAAACCCCAAAACCCCAAACCCCTCCCCCCTCCCCTCCCCCACCCCATTCCGCCCCTCCCCCGCCCATCCCATAATAATTTAATCGGATTTCCCCCAAATAATCCCAAATAATCCCCAAATCCCCGGCCCGGCCCCGGAGCTGACCCCGCGGCCATTCCCATCCTTTTCATTCCGGGGTTTTTTTAGGGAATTTTTTTGGGGAAAAAAATCTCATTTTATCCCCTCGATTTTAGGGGAAAATTCAATTTTATCCTTTGGATTTTTTGGGGAAAAATTTAATTTTATTCCTCTGATTTTCGGGGAAAATCCAGGACTTCTGTCCCTTTCTATTCCGGGATTTTTTTAGGGAATTCCGGGACTTTCATCTCTTTTATTCCCATAATTTTTTGGGGGAAAATTCCATTTTATCCCTTGGATTTTTTGGGAGGAAAATTCAATTTTATTCCTTTGATTTTTGGGGAAAATCCAGGACTTCCATCCCTTCTATTCCGGGAATTCCGGGACCTTTATCTCTTTTTTTTCCCCACAATTTTTTTGGGAAAAGTTCCATTTTATCCCTTGGATTTTTGGGAAAAAAATTAATTTTATCCCTCTGATTTTTGGGGGGAAAATTCAATTTTATTCCTTTGATTTTTGGGGAAAATCCGGGACTTCCATCCCTTCTATTCTGGGATTTTTTCACAGAATTCTGGGACCGTTATCTCTTTTTTTTCCCACAATTTTTTGGGGAAAAATTCCATTTTATCCCTTGGATTTTTTTTGGGGGAAAATTTAATTTTATCCCTCTGCTTTTTGGGGAAAAAATTAATTTTATGCTTTTGATTTTTGGGGGAAATCCGGGACCTCCATCACATTTAATTCCCACAATTTTTGGGGAAAAATTCAATTTTATCTCTGATTTTTGGGAGGAAAATTCCATTTTATCCCTCTGATTTTTGGGGAAAAAAAAAT
Source organism: Acanthornis magna (assembly GCA_036785705.1). Classification (NCBI taxonomy): domain Eukaryota; kingdom Metazoa; phylum Chordata; class Aves; order Passeriformes; family Acanthizidae; genus Acanthornis; species Acanthornis magna. The sequence continues at coordinate 15,186 of JAWUZG010001236.1, forward strand.
AATTTTATGCTTTTGATTTTTGAGGGAAATTTGGGTCTTCCATCCCCTTCTATTCTGGGATTTTTTTAGGGAATTCCAGGACCTTAATCTCTTTTATTCCCACAATTTTTTGGGGAAAAATTCCATTTTATCCCTTTGATTTTTGGGGTAAAATTCAATTTTATTCCCACAATTTTTAGGGGAAAATTTCCATTTTATCTCTTTGGCTTTTGGGGGAAAATTCAATTTTCTCTTTGGTTTTTGGGAGGAAAATTCCATTTTATCCCTTTGATTTTTTGGGGGAAAAATTTCATTTTATCCTTTTAATTTTTTGGGGGAAAATTCAATTTTACCTCTTTGATTTTTGGGGGAAAATTCCATTTTATTCCTTTGATTTTTGGGGGGAGAAATTCAATTTTATCCCTTTAATTTTTTGGGGAAAATTCCATGTCATCCCTTTGATTTTTGGAGAAAAATTCCATTTTAACCCTTGGGTTTTGGGGGACAATCTAGGACTTCCATCCCCTTTCATTCCCACAATTTTTTGGGACAAAAATCCCATTTTTTCCCCTCATTTTTTAGGGATTTAAACCAATTTTTTTCCTCCTCATCTCCACAATGTTCAGAGACAAAAATCCCTTTTTTCCCCCTCATTTTTAGGGATTTAAACTCCTTTTTTTCCCCTTCACCCCACAATTTTTAGGCCCAAAAATCCCATTTTTTCCCCACAAAAATCCCCCATTTTCCCCACAAAAACCCCTTTTTTTCCCCACAAAAGCCCCACTTTTTCCCCCTTCACCCCCACAATTTTTAGGCCCAAAATTCCCATTTTTTCCCCACAAAAAACCCATTTTTCCTTACAAAACCCCCACCTTTTCCCCTTCCTTCCCACAATTTTTTGCGCCAAAATCCCAATTTTTTAGGCGCAAAAATCCCATTTTTCCCCTTCACCCCCACAATTTTTTAGCCGCAAAAATCCCATTTTTCTCCCTTCCCTCCCACAATTTTTAGGCCCCAAAACCCCAATTTTCCCCACAAAAATCCCATTTTTAGTCCCCCAAACCCCATTTTCCCTCACAAAACCCCCAATTTCCCCACAAAACCCCAATTTTCCCTCACAAAAACCCCATTTTCCCTCACAAAAACCCCAATTTTCCCCACAAAAAAACCCCAATTTTCCCCACAAAAATCCCATTTTTAGTCCCCCAAACCCCAATTTTCCCTCACAAAAACCCCATTTTCCCTCAAAAAACCCCATTTTTCCCTCACAAAAACCCCATTTTCCCTCAAAAAAACCCATTTTTCCTCACAAAAACCCCAATTTTCCCCACAAAAAACCGATTTTCCCCACAAAAAAACCGCTTTCCCCTCACACTCACCCCATTTTCCCTCACAAAACCCCCATTTTCCCTCACAAAAACCCCAATTTCCCCTCAAAAAACCCCAATTTCCCCCACAAAAATCCCATTTTTTCCCATCAAAACCCCCACTTTTTCCCCACAAAAATCCCACTTTTTCCTCACGACAAACCCATTTTTCCCCTTCACCCCCACATTTTTTCCCCACAAAACCCCCGTTTTTTCCTCAAAAAACCCAACTTTTTCCCCACAAAAGAATCATTTTCCCCCTCGTCTTTAGGCATTTAAACCCCGTTTTTTCCCCCTTCACCCCCACATTTTTTCCCCACAAAATCCCTACTTTTTTCCCTCTTCACGCTCACATTTTTTCCCCACGAAAACCCCATTTCTCCCCACGAAAATCCCATTTTTCCCCCTTCACTCCCACAATTTTTAAGCCCCAAAACCCCAATTTTCCCCACAAAAATCCCATTTTTTAGGCCCCAAACCCCCATTTTCCCTCACAAAAACCTCATTTTCCCTCAAAAGAAACCCAATTTTCCCACACAAAACCCCCATTATCCCTCATAAAAACCCAATTTTTCCCGCAAAAACCCCAATTTTTCCTCACAAAAACCCCACTTTTCCCTCACACTCACCCCACTTTCCCTCACAAAAACCCCACTTTCCCTCACAAAACCCCATTTTTCCCTCAAAAAAAACCAATTTTTCCCTCAAAAAACCCCACTCTCCCCTCACACTCACCCCACTTTCCCTCACAAAAACCCCACTTTACCTCACAAAACACCCATTTTTCCCTCAAAAAAACCAATTTTTCCCACAAAAACCCCACTTTCCCCTCACACTCACCCCACTTTCCCTCACAAAAACCCCACTTTCCCTCACAAAAACCCCACTTTACCTCACAAAACACCCATTTTTCCCTCAAAAAATCAATTTTTCCCCACAAAAACCCCACTTTCCCATCACACTCACCCCACTTTCCCTCACAAAAACCCCACTTTCCCTCACAAAACCCCCATTTTTCCCTCAAAAAACCCAATTTTTCCTCACAAAAACCTCACTTTCCCTCACAAAACCCCCATTTTTCCCTCAAAAAACCCAATTTTTCCTCACAAAAACCCCACTTTCCCCTCACACTCACCCCACTTTCCCTCACGAAACCCCCATTTTTCCCTCAAAAAAACCCACTTTCCCTCACAAAAACCCCACTTTCCCCTCACACTCACCCCACTTTCCCTCACAAAACCCCCATTTTTCCCTCAAAAAACCCATTTTTTCCTCACAAAAACCCCACTTTCCCTCTCAAAACCCCCATTTTTCCCTCAAAAAACCCAATTTTTCCTCACAAAAACCCCACTTTCCCCTCACACTCACCCCATTTTCCCTTGCCGATGGCCTCCTCCCTCTTTTTGGGCCACGTCCTGCTGTGCGGCCGCTCGGAATACCGCCTGGACACGGAGCGCGAACTGCGCCGAGCGCTCGACAACAAAATCCTTCTGCTCTATTTCGGCTCCCGGAACTGCCCCAAGTGCCGCGAGTTCTCCCCGAGGCTGCGAGACTTCTGCCGCCGCCTCACCGACGAGTTCTACGTGGAGAGACCTTCGCAGCTCGGCCTGGTCTATGTGGGCAGGGACGAGAGTCGGCGCGAGCAGGAGAAATTCCTCAAGGCCATGCCCAAGAGATGGATGGCGGTGCCCTATGGAGATGAGTTCGCCAGGTAAGGAGGAGAATTCTGCGCTTTTTGGTGAAAAAATCGCTTTTTTCGGTGGGAAAATAGCTTTTTTTTAGGCGCGAAAATCGCATTTCCTTAGGCGCGAAAATCCCATTTTTTAGGTGTGAAAATCCCATTTTTTAGGTGCAAAAATCCCATTTTTAGGTGCGAAAATCTCATTTTCTAGGTGCGAAAATCTCATTTTTTAGCCCAAAAATCCCATTTTTTAGGTGCGAAAATCCCATATTCTAGGCACAAAAATCCATTTTTTAGCCCCAAAAATCCCATTTTTTAGCCCCGAAAATCCCATTTTTAGGCCCGAAAAATCTCATCTTTTAGGCGCAAAAATCCCATTTTTTAGGTGCGAAAATCCCATTTTTTAGGCCCGAAAATTCCATTTTTTAGGTGCAAAAAACCCATTTTCTAGGCGCGAAAATCCCATTTTTAGGCCGCAAAAAATCCAAATTTCAGGCACAAAAATCTCATTTTTAGGCCCAAAATTCCCATTTTTAAGGCCCAAAAATCCCATTTTTCAGGCCACAAAAACCCCATTTTTCCCCACAAAAATCCCCATTTTTGCCCCAAAATGGCCATTCCGGGCCCAGCCCAGGGCGGTGTGAGGCTGTGTGGGCAGGGACGAGAGTCGGCGCGAGCAGGAGAAATTCCTGCAGGCCATGCCCAAGAGATGGATGGCGGTGCCCGACGGAGATGAGTTCGCCAGGTAAGGAGGAAAATTCTGCGCTTTTTGGTGAAAAAAACGCTTTTTTCGGTGCGAAAATAGCTTTTTTTTAGGCGCGAAAATCGCATTTCCTTAGGCGCGAAAATCCCATTTTTTAGGTGTGAAAATCCCATTTTTTAGGTGCAAAAATCCCATTTTCTAGGCGCAAAAACCCCATTTTCTAGGCGCGAAAATCCCATTTTCAGGCCCAAAACCCCGATTTTTCAGACAAAAAAATCCCATTTTTAGGCCCAAAAATCCCATTTTTCAGACACAAAATCCCATTTTTCAGACACAAAATCCCCAATTTTTAGACACAAAAATCCCATTTTTCAGGCCCCAAATCCCCATTTTTCCCCCCAAATTGCCAACTTTTGGGCCCAGCCCAAGGCACTTTGAGGCGGAGAGACCTTCGCAGCTCGGCCTGGTCTATGTGGGACGGGACGAGAGTCGGCGCGAGCAGGAGAAATTCCTCAAGGCCATGCCCAAGAGATGGATGGCGGTGCCCGACGGAGATGAGTTCGCCAGGTGAGTGCGAAAATCTTCATTTTTTTGGCAAAAAATTGGGCTTTTTTGAAGAAAAAGTCGCTTTTTTCGGCGCGAAAATCGCATTTGTCGAGGCGCGAAAATCCCATTTTTTTAGGTGTGAAAATCCCATTTTTTCCGCACAAAAATCTCATTTTTCCGCCACAAAAACCCCGTTTTTCAGCCCCAAAAATCCCATTTTTCCCCACAAAAATCCCATTTTTCAGGCCCAAAACCCCCATTTTTCAGACAAAAAAATCCCATTTTAAGGCCCGAAAATCCCATTTTTCAGCCCCAAAATCCCCAATTTTTAGACACAAAAATCCCATTTTTTAGGCGCAGAAATCCCGTTTTTCAGACCCCAAATCCCCATTTTTAGCCCCAAAATGCCCGTTTTTGGGCCCAGCCCAGGGTAGTTTGAGGCAGAGAGGTAAGGAGGAGAATTCTGCGCTTTTTGGTGAAAAAAACGCTTTTTTCGGTGCGAAAATAGCTTTTTTTAGGCGCGAAAATCGCATTTCCTTAGGCGCGAAAATCCCATTTTTTAGGTGCGAAAATCCCATTTTTTAGGTGTGAAAATCTCATTTTTTAGGGGCAAAAATCGCTTCTTTTAAGGTGCGAAAATCCTATTTCTTAGGCACGAAAATCTCATTATTTAGGCACAAAAATCCCATATTCTAGGCACAAAAATCCATTTTTTAGCCACGAAAATTCCATTTTCTAGGCACAAAAGTCCCATTTTTTCGCCCCAAAAATTCTATTTTTAGGTGCGAAAATCCCATTTTTAAGGCCCAAAAATCCCATTTTTCAGACACAAAATCCCCAATTTTTAGACACAAAATCCCCAATTTTTAGACACAAAAATCCCATTTTTTAGGCTCAAAATCCCATTTTTCAGGCCCAAAATCCCCATTTTCCGCCCAGCCCAAGAGATGGATGGCGGTGCCCGACGGAGATGAGTTCGCCAGGTGAGTGCGAAAATCTTCATTTTTTTGGCAAAAAATTGGGCTTTTCTGAAGAAAAAGTCGCTTTTTTCGGCGCGAAAATCGCATTTGTCGAAGCGCGAAAATCCCTTTTTTTTTAGGTGTGAAAATCCCATTTTTTCCGCACAAAAATCTCATTTTTCCGCCACAAAAACCCCGTTTTTCAGCCCCAAAATCCCATTTTTCCCCACAAAAATCCCATTTCTTTAGGCGCGAAAACCCCATTTTTTAGGCCCAAAAATTCCATTTTTTAGGTGCAAAAAACCCATTTTCTAGGCGTGAAAATCCCATTTTTTAGGTGCGAAAATCCCATTTTTTAGGCCCGAAAATTCCATTTTTTAGGTGCAAAAAACCCATTTTCTAGGCGTGAAAATCCCATTTTCTAGGCGCGAAAATCCCATTTTTAGGCCGCAAAAAATCCAAATTTTCAGGCACAAAAATCTCATTTTTAGGCCCGAGATTCCCATTTTTAAGGCCCAAAAATCCCATTTTTCAGACACAAAATCCCCAATTTTTAGACACAAAAATCCCATTTTTTTTAGGCACAGAAATCCCATTTTTTAGGCGAGAAAATCTCATTTTTTAGGTGCAAAAATCCCATTTTTTCGCCCCAAAAATTCTATTTTTAGGCATGAAAATCCCATTTTCTACGTGCGAAAATCCCATTTTCTAGGCGCGAAAATCCCATTTTTAGGCCGCAAAAAATCCAAATTTTCAGGCACAAAAATCTCATTTTTAGGCCCAAAATTCCCATTTTTAAGGCCCAAAAATCCCATTTTTCAGACACAAAATCCCCAATTTTTCGACACAAAAATCCCATTTTTCAGGCTCAAAAATCCCATTTTTTAGGTGCGAAAATCCCATTTTCTAGGCGCGAAAATCCCATTTTCTAGGCAAAAAAAATCCATTTTTAGGTACGAAAATTTCATTTTCTAGCCGCAAAAAGTCCCATTTTTTCGCCCCAAAAATTCTGTTTTTAGGCGCGAAATTCCCATTTTTTTAGGTGCGAAAATCCCAGCTTTTTAGGCCCGCAAATCCCATTTTTTAGGTGCGAAAATCTCATTTTCTAGGCACAAAAATCCATTTTTTTGACACGAAAATTCTATTTTCTAGGCACAAAAAGTCCCATTTTTTCGCCCCAAAAATTCTATTTTTAGGCGTGAAAATCCCATTTTTTAGGTGCGAAAATCTCATTTTTTAGGTGTAAAAATCCCATTTTTTAGACGCAAAAATCTCGTCTTTTAGGCACAAAACCTGCATTTTTTAGTCAAAAAAATCCCATTTTTCAGGCACAAAAATCCCATTTTTCCGACAAAGTTCCTCGGGGCTTTTTTCCCCAATTTTTCCCGAATTCTCGTTTCCCACACCCCAAATTCTCCCATTTTTCTGATCCCAAATTTCCCCATTTTTCCCCATTTTTCTGACCCAAATTTCCCATTTTTTCCCCCATTTTTTCCCAAATTTTCCAAATTTTCTGACGCATTTTTCCCCATTTTTCCAGGGAGCTGGAGCTCCATTTCTCCGTCTCCGAGCGCCCGTGGGTGGTGATTTCTGATCCCAAATTTCCCCATTTTTCTGACCCAAATTTCCCCATTTTTCTGACCCAATTTCCCCATTTTTTCCCCCATTTTTTCCCAAATTTTCCCAGTTTTCTGACACATTTTTCCCCATTTTTCCAGGGAGCTGGAGCTCCATTTCTCGGTGTCCGAGCGCCCGTGGGTGATGATTTCTGATCCCAAATTTCCCCATTTTTCTGACCCAAATTTCCCATTTTTTCCCCCATTTTTTCCCAAATTTTCCCAATTTTCTGACGCATTTTCCCCCCATTTTTCCCCATTTTTCCAGGGAGCTGGAGCTCCATTTCTCCGTCTCCAAGTGCCCGTGGGTGGTGATTTCTGATCCCAAATTTCCCCATTTTTCCCCATTTTTCTGACCCAAATTTCCCATTTTTTCCCCCATTTTTTCCCAAGTTTTCCCAATTTTCTGATGCATTTTCCCCCATTTTTCCAGGAGCTGGAGCTCCATTTCTCCGTGTCCGAGCGCCCGTGGGTGGTGATTTCTGATCCCAAATTTCCCCATTTTTCTGACCCAAATTTCCCCATTTTTTCCCCATTTTTTCCCCCATTTTGTCCCAAATTTTCCCAATTTTCTGACGCATTTTCCCCCCATTTTTCCCCATTTTTCCAGGGAGCTGGAGCTCCCTTTCTCCGTGTCCGAGCGCCCGTGGGTGGTGGTGCTGAAGCCCAAATTTCCCCATTTTTCTGACCCAAATTTCCCAATTTTTCTGACCCAATTTCCCAATTTTTTCCCCCATTTTTTCCCAAATTTTCCCAATTTTCTGACACATTTTTCCCCCATTTTTCCCCATTTTTCCAGGGAGCTGGAGCTCCATTTCTCCGTCTCCGAGCGCCCGTGGGTGGTGATTTCTGATCCCAAATTTCCCCATTTTTCCCCATTTTTCTGACCCAAATTTCCCATTTTTCCCCATTTTTTCCCAAATTTTCCAAATTTTCTGACGCATTTTCCCCCCATTTTCCCCATTTTTCCAGGGAGCTGGAGCGCCATTTCTCCGTCTCCGAGCGCCCGTGGGTGGTGGTGCTGAAGCCCAAATTTCCCCATTTTTCTCATCCCAAATTTCCCCATTTTTCTGACCCAAATTTCCCATTTTTTCCCCCATTTTTTCCCAAATTTTCCAAATTTTCTGATGTATTTTTCCCAAATTTTTCCCCCATTTTTCCAGGGAACTGGAGCGCCATTTCTCCGTCTCCGAGCGCCCGTGGGTGGTGATTTCTGATCCTAAATTTCCCCATTTTCCCCATTTTTCTGACCCAAATTTTCCCATTTTTTCCCCCATTTTTTCCCAAATTTTCCCAATTTTCTGACACATTTTTCCCCATTTTTCCCCATTTTCCCAGGGACCTGGAGCGCCATTTCTCCGTCTCCGAGCGCCCGTGGGTGGTGATTTCTGATCCCAAATTTCCCCATTTTTCTCATCCCAAATTTCCCCATTTTTCTGACCCAAATTTCCCATTTCTTCCCCCATTTTTTCCCCCATTTTTTCCCATTTTTCTGATGCATTTTTCCCCATTTTTCCAGGGAGCTGGAGCTCCATTTCTCCGTGTCCGAGCGCCCGTGGGTGGTGATTTCTGATCCCAAATTTCCCCATTTTTCTGACCCAAATTTCCCATTTTTTCCCCATTTTTTCCCAAATTTTCCCAATTTTCTGACGCATTTTCCCCCCATTTTTCCCCATTTTTCCAGGGAGCTGGAGCTCCATTTCTCCTCTCCGAGCGCCCGTGGGTGGTGATTTCTGATCCCAAATTTCCCCATTTTTCCCCATTTTTCTGACCCAAATTTCCCATTTCTTCCCCCATTTTTTCCCAAATTTTCCCAATTTTCTGACGCATTTTCCCCCCATTTTCCCCATTTTTCCAGGGAGCTGGAGCTCCATTTCTCCGTCTCCGAGCGCCCGTGGGTGGTGGTTTCTGATCCCAAATTTCCCCATTTTTCTCATCCCAAATTTCCCCATTTTTCTGACCCAAATTTCCCCATTTTTTCCCCCATTTTTTCCCAAATTTTCCAAATTTTCTGGTGCATTTTCCCCCCATTTTTCCCCACTTTTCCAGGGAGCTGGAGCTCCATTTCTCCGTCTCCGAGCGCCCGTGGGTGGTGGTTTCTGATCCCAAATTTCCCCATTTTTCTCATCCCAAATTTCCCCATTTTTCTGACCCAAATTTCCCCATTTTTTCCCAATTTTTCCAAATTTTCTGATGCATTTTTCCCAAATTTTTCCCCCATTTTTCCAGGGAGCTGGAGCTCCATTTCTCCATGTTCGAGCGCCCATGGGTGGTGGTGCTGAAGCCCAAATTTCCCCATTTTTCTGACCCAAATTTCCCCATTTTTCTGACCCAAATTCCCCCATTTTTCTGACCCAAATTTCCCAATTTTTCTGACCCAATTTCCCCATTTTTTCCCCCATTTTTTCCAAAATTTTCCCAATTTTCTGACACATTTTTCCCCCATTTTTCCCCATTTTTCCAGGGAGCTGGAGCGCCATTTCTCCGTCTCCGAGCGCCCATGGGTGGTGATTTCTGATCCTAAATTTCCCCATTTTTCCCCCCATTTTTTCCCAAATTTCCCCATTTTTCTGACCCAAATTTCCCATTTTTTCCCCCATTTTTTCCCATTTTTCTGATGCATTTTCCCCCATTTTTCCAGGGAGCTGGAGCGCCATTTCTCCGTCTCCGAGCGCCCGTGGGTGGTGATTTCTGATCCCAAATTTCCCCATTTTTCTGACCCAAATTTCCCCATTTTTCTGACCCAAATTTCCCATTTTTTCCCCCATTTTTTCCCAAATTTTCCCATTTTTCTGATGCATTTTTCCCCATTTTTCCAGGGAGCTGGAGCGCCATTTCTCGGTCTCCGAGCGCCCGTGGGTGGTGGTGCTGAAGCCCAACGGGGAGGTGCTGGTGCCGAACGCGGTGCGCGAGATCGGCGATTCGGGAATCTCCTGCTGGCAGGGCTGGCGCGAGGCTGCCGAGCTCATCGATCGCAACTTCCGATTGGCCGAGGACTCCGACCGCACCGTCCGCAGGTCACTCACCGACCCCGTCCGGCGCCTCAAGTACCGCGTGGGGAACGAGGATGAAGATGAGGAGGAGGAAGAAAATCAGGAAAATCAGGAAAATCGGGAAAAACGGGAAGAGGAGTAGAGGATTGTGGGATGGATCCAGCGAAATCGCGGTGATTTTACCCCAAAAATGAATGGAAGATGAAGAGGAAGAGGCCGTGGATGTGCCATTGGAGAAATCCACCCAAAATCCTGAAATTTGCCCAAAAACATGGGAAGAAGAAGAGGAAGAAAATGAGGAAAAAGCCATGGATTGGCCATTGGAGAAATGGACCCAAAATCCTGAAATTTTCCCCAAAAAATGGGAAGAGGAAGAGGAAAAAGCCATGGATCTGCTATTGGAGAAATCCACCCAAAATCCTGAAATTTCCCCAAAAAATAATGGGAAAAAGAGGAGGAAGAGGCCATGGATTTGCCATTGGAGAAATCCACCCAAAATCCTGAAATTTCCCCCCAAAAAATGGGAAGAGGAAGAGGAAAAAGCCATGGATCTGCTATTGGAGAAATCCACCCAAAATCCTGAAATTTTCCCCAAAAAATAATGGGAAAAAGAGGAGGAAGAGGTCGTGGATTGGCCATTGGAGAAATCCACCCAAAATCCTGAAATTTCCCCCAAAAAAAGGGAAGAGGAAGAGGAAAAAGTCATGGATTGGTCATTGGAGAAATCCACCCAAAATCCTGGAAATTTCCCCCAAAAAATAATGGAAGAGGAGGAGGAATTGCAGAGCTGATCGACCGCAGCTTCCGATTGGCCGAGGACTCCGACCGCACCGTCCGCAGGTCACTCACCGACCCCGTCCGGCGCCTCAAGTACCGCGTGGGGAACGAGGAGGAGGAGGAGGAGGAGGAAGAAAATCAGGAAAATCAGGAAAATCGGGAAAATTGGGAAAATCGGGAAAAACGGGAAGAGGAGTAGAGGATTGTGGGATGGATCCATCGAAATCGCGGTGATTTTACCCCAAAAATGAATGGAAGATGAAGAGGAAGAGGCCGTGGATGTGCCATTGGAGAAATCCACCCAAAATCCTGAAATTTGCCCAAAAAATGGGAAGAGGAAGAGGAAAAAGCCATGGATCTGCCATTGGAGAAATCCACCCAAAATCCTGAAATTTCACCCAAAAAATAATGGAAGAGGAGGAGGAAGAGGCCATGGATTGGCCATTGGAGAAATCCACCCAAAATCCTGAAATTTCCCCCCAAAAAAAGGGAAGAGGAAGAGGAAAAAGTCATGGATTGGTCATTGGAGAAATGGACCCAAAATCCTGAAATTTCCCCCAAAAATAATGGAAGAGGAGGAGGAAGAGGCCGTGGATCCATGGGATGGATCCAACCAGGAACAGCCTCTCCATTGGAGAAATTCACCCAAAATCCTGGAAACTTGGCCCAAAAAAATGGGAAAAAGAGGAGGAAGAGGTCGTGGATCTGCCATTGGAGAAATCCACCCAAAATCCTGAAAGTTCCCCCAAAAATGATGGAAGAGGAGGAGGAATTGCAGAGCTCATCGGCCGCAGCTTCCGATTGGCCGAGGGCTCCGAGCTCACCGTCCGCAGGTCACTCACCGACCCCGTCCGGCGCCTCAAGTACCGCGTGGAGAACGAGGAGGAGGAGGAGGAGGAGGAAGAAAATCGGGAAAATCAGGAAAAACAGGAAAATTGGGAGGAGGAGTAGAGGATTGTGGGATGGATCCATCGAAATCGCGGTGATTTTACCAAAAAATTGATGGAAGATGAAGAGGAAGAGGCCGTGGATGTGCCATTGGAGAAATCCACCCAAAATCCTGAAATTTGCCCAAAAACATGGGAAGAAGAAGAGGAAGAAAATGAGGAAAAAGCCATGGATTGGCCATTGGAGAAATGGACCCAAAATCCTGAAATTTTCCCAAAAAAATGGGAAGAGGAAGAGGAAAAAGCCATGGATCTGCTATTGGAGAAATCCACCCAAAATCCTGAAATTTCCCCAAAAAATAATGGGAAAAAGAGGAGGAAGAGGCCATGGATTTGCCATTGGAGAAATCCACCCAAAATCCTGAAATTTCCCCCCAAAAAATGGGAAGAGGAAGAGGAAAAAGCCATGGATCTGCTATTGGAGAAATCCACCCAAAATCCTGAAATTTTCCCCAAAAAATAATGGGAAAAAGAGGAGGAAGAGGTCGTGGATTGGTCATTGGAGAAATCCACCCAAAATCCTGAAATTTCCCCCAAAAAAAAGGGAAGAGGAAGAGGAAAAAGCCATGGATTGGTCATTGGAGAAATCGACCCAAAATCCCAGAGATTTTCCCCAAAAAAATGGGAAAAAGAGGAGGAAGAGGCCATGGATGTGCCATTGGAGAAATCCACCCAAAATCCCTGAAATTTCCCCCAAAAAATGGGAAGAGGAAGAGGAAGAAAAAGAGGAAAAAGCCATGGATGTGCCATTGGAGAAATCAACCCCAAATCCCCGAAATTTCCCCCAAAAATTGGGAAAAGGAAGAGGGATAAAAAGAGGAAACAGCCATGGATTAGCCATTGGAGAAATCGACCCAAAATCCCAGAGATTTTCCCCAAAAAATAATGGAAGAGGAAGCGGAAGAGGAAAAGAAAAGAGGAAAAAGCCATGGATTTGCCATTGAGAAATCAACCCAAAATCCCTGAAATTTTCCCCAAAAAATGGGAAAAAGAGGAGGAAGAGGCCATGGATTGGTCATTGCAGAAATCCACCCAAAATCCCAGAAATTTTCCCCAAAAAAGGAATTTTTTAAGGCCGTGTTGGTCTCTTCCCAAATTCAGTTTTTTTTCCCAGCTGGAAAATTAATTCAATAATTAAAGAGCAATTAAAGGTCAATCAAAGGGCAATAAAGGTCAAATAAAGGACAATTAAAAGTCAAAGATAAATTAAAGATCAAAGGTCAATCGAAAGTCAATTATAGATCAATTATAGGGCAATCAAAGATCAATTAAAGGGCAATTAAAGGTCAATAAAGTGACTAAAGGTCAATTAAAGGATAATTAATCAATTAAAGATCAATCAAAGGGCCATTAAGGGACAATCATGAGTCAATTAAAGGACAATTAGAAGTCTATTAAAGGTCAATAAAAGTCAATTAAAGATCAATTAAAGGACAATTAATGGTCAATTAAAAGTCAAAGGTCAATTAAAGGTCAATTAAAGATCAAAGCTCAATTAAAGGTCAAAGGTCAATTAAAGATCAAAGGCGACAGCGACAACCTTCATTCTGAGGGGGCGTGGCCTGCCCTCATGGGTGGGCGTGGCCACACAAGGGTGGGGAGGGTTGTGCCCAGAGGGGGCGTGGCCTACCTTCCCGGTGGGCGTGGCCGAGGTGACGGCAGAACCTCCTTTCCCCTCTCTGAGGGGCGTGGCTTTCACAAGTGGGCGTGGCCACACGAAGGTGGGAAGAGCCATCCCTTCATGATGGGGCGTGGCCTGCCCTCACGGTGGGCGTGGCCACACAAAGGCGGGAAGAACCGTCCCTCACGATGGGGCGTGGGTTTCCCTCATGGGTGGGCGTGGCCACACAGAGGCAGTAAGGGCCACCCCCTTATGATGGGGCGTGGCCTGCCCTCACGGTGGGCGTGGCCAAGGCGACGGCAGAACCTTCAATCCCTCTCCTGGGGGCGTGGCTTTCCCTCACGGGTGGGCGTGGCACATGAAGGCGGGAAATGCACTCCCCACATGATGGGGCGTGGCTTGCCCTCACAGTGGGCATGGCCAAGGTGACGGCAGAACCTTCCATCCCTCTCAGAGGGGGCGTGGCTTTTATGGGTGGGCGTGGCCACACAGAGGCAGAAAGAACCATCCCCTCACGATGGGGCGTGGCCTGCCCTCAGGAATGGGCGTGGCCCCACAAAGGCGGGAAGGGCCATCCCCTCACGATGGGGCGTGGCCTTCCCTCCCGGCGGGTGGGCGTGGCCACACAGAGGCGGGAAGGGCCATCCCCTCACGATGGGGCGTGGCCTGCCCTCAGGAATGGGCGTGGCCCCACAAAGGCGGGAAGGGCCATCCCCTCACGATGGGGCGTGGCCTGCCCTCACGGGTGGGCGTGGCCACACAAAGGCGGGAAGAGCCGTCCCCTCACGATGGGGCGTGGCCTTCCCTCACGGGTGGGCGTGGCCACACGAAGGCGGGAAGGGCCATCCCCTCACGATGGGGCGTGGCCTTCCCTCATGGTGGGCGTGGCCACACAAAGGCGGGAAGGGCCATCCCCTCACGATGGGGCGTGGCCTTCCCTCATGGTGGGCGTGGCCACACAAAGGCGGGAAGAGCCATCCCCTCACGATGGGGCGTGGCCTGTCCTCACGGTGGGCGTGGCCACACAAAGGCGGGAAGGGCCATCCCCTCACGATGGGGCGTGGCCTGCCCTCACGGGTAGGCGTGGCCACACAAAGGCGGGAAGGGCCATTCCCTCACGATGGGGCGTGGCCTTCCCTCCCGGCGGGCGCGGCCAGCCTCGGGCGCGTCCATTGAAGCGGCGGCGGGGGGGGGCGCGGCCTGCGCTGGGCGTGCCCACAGCGGCCCCGCGCAGGGGGGGAGGCGGGGGGGGCGGCTCTGAGGCCGCCGGCTCGGCGCGGGGCCTGTCCCCCTGTGTCGCGATTTGTCGCGATTCGCCGCCATTCGTCGCTCTCTGCGGCGCCGGGGCCGCGGCTCCAGGCCCGCCCATGGAGGCCCCGCCGCGGCTGCTGCCCGGGGTGGCCCTGCCGGGCTCTCTTCCGCCGCCTCCTCCTCCCCCCGGCGCCGCCGCCACCAGCGGGGAGCCGCCGCCCTCAGGGCCGCCCTCAGGGCCACCCTCAGGGCCGCCGCCTCAGCACGACAGCGGCGATGTCCTGCAGCAGATCATGGCCATCACCGACCAGAGCTTGGATGAGGCCCAGGCCAGGTACCGGGGAGGGGACACCGGGGACGGGGACACCGGGAATGGGGATGGGGACACCGGGAATGGGGATGGGGACACCGGGAATGGGGACGGGGACACCGGGAATGGGACGGGAACACCGGAATGGGGATGGGGACACCGGGAATGGGGACGGGGACACCGGGACCGAGCCGTGACTCAGCGCGGGGACACCGAGGGGACACTGAGGGGAGCCTGAGAGGACCCTGAGGGGACACCGAGGGGACACTGAGGGGACACCGAGGCAGAGGTTTTGTGGGGATCCTTCCCCGCTATTCGCAGTTCTCCTGTTCCATTCAGGTCTCCGCATCCCGGGATGATGCTCCCGGTTCCTTCTGTTAATCCCTTCCTTTCTGGGGGAGAATTCCGGAGGTTTTGTTCCGTTCCGGGGAGTTTTGTTCCATTCCCGGTGATTTTCGCCCATTCCCACCGGTTTTGCCCCAATTCCGGGGTTTTCCCCCCTTCTTGGGGGTCTTCCCCCATTTCCAGCGGTTCTGCCTCATTCCCAGCGGGTTTCGCCCATTCTCAGCAAGATTTTCCCCATTCCAGTGAGGTTTCCCCCATTACCAGTAAGGTTTTCCCCCATTCCCAGTGGGATTTTCCCCATTCCCAGTGGGTTTTGCTCCATTCCTAGTGAGGTTTTTCCGTTTCCAGTGAGGTTTTCCCCATTCCCAGTGGGGTTTTCCCCGTTCCCTGTGAGGTTCTCCCCATTCCCGGGGGTTTTTCCCCAATCTCACGGGGTTCCCCCAATTCCCAATACTTTTTCCCCATTCCCAGTGTTTTTGTCCCATTCCTGAGGCATTTTCCCTCATTCCAGTAGTTTTCCCCCATTCCCAGTGGAGTTTCCCTATTCCCAGTGGGTTTGCCCCATTCCAGCAGTTTTTTCCCATTCCCAGCTGTTTTTCCCCCATTCCCAGTGAGGTTTCCCCCATTCCCAGGGCTTTTTTCCCATTCCTAACTGGTTTTTCCCCCATTCCCAGTGGGTTTTTCCCCATTCCCAGAGTTTTTTTCCCATTCCCAGTAAGGATTTCCCCATCCCCAGTGACTTTTCCCTATTCCCAGATACTTTTTCTCATTCCTAGGTTTTTCCCCCCCATTCCCAGTGGATTTCCCCATTCCCAGTGAGATTTTCCCCATTCCCAGTGAGGTTTTCCCCATCCCCAGTGCATTTTCCCTCATTCCCAGTGGTATTTTCCCCATTCCCAGTGGGTCTTTCCCATTCCCAGTGGGTTTTCCCCCATTCCCAGTGGATTTTTCCCATTCCCAGTGGGTTTTCCCCATTCCCAGTGGATTTTTCCCATTCCCAGTGAGGTTTTCCCCATTCCCAGTGAGGTTTTTCCCATTCCCAGTGAGGTTTTCCCCATTCCCAGTTGGATTTTTCCCATTCTCAGTGGATTTTCCCCATTCCCAGGGTTTTTCCCCCCATTCCCAGTGGGATTTCCCCATTCCCAGTGAGGTTTTTCCCATTCCAGTGGATTTTTCCCATTCCCAGTAAGATTTTCGTCATTCCCAGTGGGATTTGCCCATTCCCAGTAAGGCTTTCCCCATTCCCAGTGAGGTTTTCCCCATTCCCAGTGGAGTTTCCCCATTCCCAGGGTTTTTCCCCCCCATTCCAGTAAAATTTTCCCCATTCCCAGTGAGGTTTTCCCTACTCCCAGGAGTTTTTTTCCCTTTCCCACTGAGGTTTTCCCATTCCCAGTGGATTTTTCCCATTCCCAGTAAGGTTTTCCCCATTCCCAATTGGTTTTCCCCATTCACATTGGGTTTTCCTCATTCCAGTGAGGTTTTCCCCATTCCCAGTAAGGTTTTTCCCATTCCCAGTGAGGTTTTCCCCATTCCCAGTAAGGTTTTCCACATTCCCAGCACTTTTTCCCCATTCCCAGTGAGATTTTCCTCAATCCCAGTGAGATTTTCCCCATTCCCAGTGAGGTTTTCCCCATTCCAAATGGATTTTTCCCCATTCCCTGGTTTTTTCCCCAATCTCACCAGGGTTTTCCCCATTCCTGGGTTTTTTCCCCCCATTCCCAGTGCATCTTCTCTCATTCCCAGTGGGATTTCCCCATTCCCCAGTGGCTTTTCCCTATTCCCAGATATTTTTCCCATTCCTAGGTTTTTTCCCCCCATTCCCAGTAAGGTTTTCCCCATTCCCAGTGAGGTTTTCCCCATTCCCAGTGGGATTTTCCCCATTCCCAGTGGATTTTCCCCATTCCCAGTGGAGTTTCCCCATTCCAGGGTTTTTCCCCCTGTTCCCAGTAAAATTTTCCCCATTCCCAGTGAGGTTTCCCCATTCCCAGTGGATTTTTCCCATTCTCAGTGAGGTTTTTTCCATTCCGTGCACTTTTTCCCCATTCCCAATGAGATTTTTCCCATTCCCAGTGAGATTTTCCCATTCCCAGTGAGGTTTTCCCCCATTCCCAGTGGATTTTCCCCATTCCCAGTGAGATTTTCCTCTTTCCCAGTAAGGTTTTCCCCATTCCCAGCACTTTTTCCCCATTCCCAGTAAGGTTTTCCCCATTCCCAGTAAGTTTTTCCCCATTCCCAGTGGGATTTCCCCATTCCCAGTAAGATTTTCCTATTTCCAGTAAGGTTTTCCCCAATCCCTGTGAGGTTTTCCCCATTCCCAGTGGCTTTTCCCCATTCCCACTGAGGTTTTCCCATTCCAAGTGGATCTTTCCCCATTCCCAGTGGATTTTTCCCATTCCAGTAAGGTTTTCCCCATTCCCAGTGGAGTTTCCCCATTCCCAGGGTTTTTCCCCCCGTTCCCAGTAAAATTTTCCCCATTCCCAGTGAGGTTTTCCCTATTCCCAGGAGTTTTTTTCCCATTCCCACTGAGGTTTTCCCATTCCAAGTGGATCTTTCCCCATTCCCAGTGGATTTTCCCCATTCCCAGTGAGGTTTTCCCCATTCCCAGTGAGATTTTCCCCATTCCCAGTGGATTTTTCCCCATTCCCAGTGGATTTTTCCCCATTCCCTGGTTTTTTCCCCCAATCTCACCAGGTTTTCCCCATTCCTGGGTTTTTTCCCCCCATCCAGTAAGGCTTTACCCATTCCCAGTGGGTTTTTCCCATTCCCAGTAAGATTTTCCCCATTCTCAGTGGATTTTTCCCATTCCCAGTGAGGTTTTTTCCATTCCCTGCACTTTTTCCCCATTCCCAGTGAGATTTTTCCCATTCCCAGTGAGATTTTCCCATTCCCAGTGAGGTTTTCCCCATTCTCAGTGGATTTTTCCCCATTTCCTGGATTTTTCCCCCCCATTCCCTGTGCATTTTCCCGCATACCCAGTGGGATTTCCCCATTCCCAGTGGATTTTCCCCATTCCCAGGGTTTTTCCCCCTGTTCCCAGTAAAATTTTCCCCATTCCCAGTAAGGTTTTCCCCATTCCCAGTGAGGTTTTCCCATTCCCAGTGAGGTTTTCCCCATTCCCAGTGGATTTTCCCCATTCCCAGTGAGATTTTCCTCTTTCCCAGTAAGGTTTTCCCCATTCCCAGCACTTTTTCCCCATTCCCAGTAAGGTTTTCCCCATTCCCAGTGGGATTTCCCCATTCCCAGTAAGATTTTCCTATTCCCAGTAAGGTTTTCCCCAATCCCAGTGAGGTTTTCCCCATTCCCAGTGGCTTTTCCCCATTCCCACTGAGGTTTTCCCATTCCAAGTGGATCTTTCCCCATTCCCAGTGGATTTTCCCCATTCCCAGTGAGGTTTTCCCCATTCCCAGTGAGATTTTCCCCATTCCCAGTGGATTTTTCCCCATTCCCAGTGGATTTTTCCCCATTCCCTGTTTTTTTCCCCCAATCTCACCAGGGTTTTCCCCATTCCTGGGTTTTTTTCCCCCATTCCAGTAAGGTTTTCCCATTCCCAGTGGGTTTTTCCCATTCCCAGTAAGATTTTCCCCATTCCAGTGGATTTTTCCCATTCCCAGTGAGGTTTTTTCCATTCCCTGCACTTTTTCCCCATTCCCAGTGAGATTTTTCCCATTCCCAGTGAGATTTTCCCCAATCCCAGTGAGGTTTTCTCCATTCCCAGTGGATTTTTCCCCATTCCCAGGGTTTTTCCCCCCATTCCCAGTGGGATTTTTCCCATTCCCAGTAAGATTTTCGTTATTCCCAGTGGGATTTGCCCATTCCCAGTAAGACTTTCCCCATTCCCAGTGAGGTTTTCCCCATTCCCAGTGGGATTTTTCCCATTCCCAGTAAGGTTTTCCCCATTCCCAGTGGATTTTTCCCATTCCCAGTGAGATTTTTCCCATTCCCAGTGAGATTTTCCCATTCCCAGTGAGGTTTTCCCCATTCTCAGTGGATTTTTCCCCATTTCCTGGGTTTTTCCCCCCATTCCCTGTGCATTTTCCCACATTCCCAGTGGGATTTCCCCATTCCCAGTGGATTTTCCCTCATTCCCAGTGGATTTTCCCCATTCCCAGTGGAGTTTCCCCATTCCCAGGGTTTTTCCACCCGTTCCCAGTAAAATTTTCCCCATTCCCAGTAAGGTTTTCCCCATTCCCAGTGAGGTTTTCCCCATTCCCAGTGAGGTTTTCCCATTCCCAGTGAGGTTTTCCTCATTCCCAGCACTTTTTCCCCATTCCCAGTAAGGTTTTCCCCATTCCCAGTGGGATTTCCCCATTCCCAGTAAGATTTTCCTATTCCCAGTAAGGTTTTCCCATTCCCAGTGAGGTTTTCCCCATTCCCAGTGAGATTTTCCTCTTTCCAGTAAGGTTTTTCCCATTCCCAGTGGATTTTTTCCCATTCCCAGTGGGGTCAGGCAGGAAAATCCCAGGTAGAACTTCTGGGAATGGGGAGAATCCAACTGGGAATTGGAAAAATCCCACAGGGAATGGGAAAAATCCCACAGGGAATGGAAAAAATCCCACTGGGAATGGGAAAAATCCCACTGGGAATGGGAAAAATCCCACTGGGAATGGGAAAATCCTACTGGGAATGAGAAAAATCCCATCTTTTAAAATTCCCTGAAATCCCCAAATTTTCCCCAATTTGGAATTCCTCCATTCTCACCCCATTTCCTTCCCAAAAAAATGCCCCAAAATCCCCAGAATTTCCTATTTTTTCCCAGTTTTTCCCATTTTTTCCCCAAATTTTTCAATTTTTTTCCCGGAATTTCCCATTTTTCCCTGGATTTTCCCATTTTTTCCCCCAGTTTTTCCCATTTTTTCCCCTAGATTTTCCCATTTTTTTCCCCAGTTTTTCCCATTTTTTTCCCGTTTTTCCCATTTTTTCCCCCCGTTTTTCCCATTTTTTTCCCCAGATTTTCCCATTTTTTCCCCTGGATTTTCCCATTTTTTCCCCAAATTTCCCCATTTTTTCCCCAGATTTTCCCATTTTTCCCCCCAGATTTTCCCATTTTTTCCCCAGATTTTCCCATTTTTTCCCCAGATTTTCCCATTTTTCCCCAGATTTTCCCATTTTTTCCCAGATTTTCCTCACTCCTCCCTAGGCCCAACCCCAATTTTGGGTTTTTTCCGTGGATTTTGGGCTGAATTTTCCATTTTTTTTCACAGGAAACATGCCTGAACTGCCACAGGATGAAACCTGCGCTGTTCAGCGTCCTCTGCGAAATCAAGGAAAAAACAGGTTTGGGTTTATTTGTTTTATTTTTTAATTCTCATTTCTCCCCAAAATCCCAAAATTTTTCCTCAATTTCCCTCAGCATTTGCTCAGAAATGAAAAAAATCCCAAATTTTTTCTCCTCAAACGAAATCCTGAAATTTTCTCCTCAAATGTGGAAATTCCGAATTTTTCTCCCCAAATGAAATCCCAA
This sequence comes from Acanthornis magna, assembly GCA_036785705.1. Classification (NCBI taxonomy): domain Eukaryota; kingdom Metazoa; phylum Chordata; class Aves; order Passeriformes; family Acanthizidae; genus Acanthornis; species Acanthornis magna. The sequence continues at coordinate 35,742 of JAWUZG010001236.1, forward strand.
ATTTTTCTTCTCAAATGAGGAAATCCCAAATTTTTCTCTTCAAATGAGGAAATCCCAAATTTTTCTCCTTAAAGGAAATCCCGAATTTTTCTCCTCAAATGAAGAAATTCCAAATTTTTCTCCTCAAACAAAATCCCAAATTTTTCTCCTCAAACTAAATCCCGAATTTTTTTCTTCAAATGAGGAAATCCCAAATTTTTCTCTTCAAGCAAAGAAATTCAAAATTTTTCTCAGAAAACCAGGAAATTTCCAAATTTTCTCAGGAAATGGAGGAAACCACAAGTTTTTCTCCAGAAATGATCAAATTCCATATTTTTCTCCACTTCTTCCCATTTTTTCTGTCTCTCCAGTGTTTAGATTCCACCCAAAAATGAGGAAATCCCAAATTTCTCTCCACAAATGACAAAATTCAGGATTTTTCTCCAAAACAGAGGAAATCTCACATTTTTCTCCAAAAACGAGGAAATCCCTTTTTTTTTTTTTCATTTTTTCTCAATTTTTCTACATTTCCAGCGTTTAGCATCCTCCCTATCCCCCCAGAACCGCCACGAAACGAACGACGAAATCCCAAATTTTCATCCCGAAACAGCCCCGGAAATGCCGTAAAAAGCAAATTTCCCAATTTTTCCCATTTTTCCTCATTTTTCCCAATTTTTCCAAATTTTTCCCCCAAATTTTTCCCTCTTTCAGCAGTGCTCAACATCGACCCCATCCCCCCAGAACTGCCATGAAACAAACGACGAAATCCCAAATTTTCTTCACGAAACGACTGCGGAAATGCCATAAAATACAAATTTCTGTAATTTTTCCCATTTTTCTGAATTTTTCCCAATTTCCCTCATTTTTTCCCCAATTTCCTCTCTCCCGCCAGTCCTCAGCATGTGCCCCATTCCCCAAGAACCACCACGAAGCAAATGACAAAATCCCGAATTTCCTCCCGGAAACACCCCTGGAAATGCCGTAAAAAACAAATTTCCCAATTTTTCCCAATTTTTTCTCATTTTTCCGAATTTTTCCTCATTTTTCCCCCAATTTCCTCTCTCCCGGCAGTGCTCAGCATCCTCCCCAATCCCCCCCGAACCGACCAAAATGAGGAATTTCCTTCCCGTAACAGCCGCGGAAATGCCGTAAAATACAAATTTCCATCGTTTTTCCTCATTTTTCCTCATTTTTCCCTAATTTTTTCCCAATTTCCCTAGTTTTCTCCCCAATTTCCTCTCCCGGCAGTGCTCAGCATCCACCCCAATCCTCCCAGAACCAACCAAAATGAGGAATTTTCTCCCCAAAACAGCCGCGGAAATGCCGTAAAATACAAATTTCCGTCATTTTTCCCAATTTTCCCTAATTTCTCCCCAATTTCCTCTCTCCCGGCAGTGCTCAGCATCCGCCACACCCCTGAGAACCACCGCAAAACAAACGACGATATCCCAAATTTTCTTCCCGGAAACACCCCCGTAAATGCCGTAAAAAACAATTTTCCTCATTTTTCCAAATTTTTCCTAATTTTTCCCCAAATTTTCCCCTCTCCCAGCAGTGCTCAGCATCCTCCCCATCCCCCCAGAACCAACCAAAACAAGGAAATCCCAAATTTTCTTCCCCAAAACCTACGCAGAAATGCCGTAAAATACAAATTTCCATCGTTTTTCCTCATTTTTCCTCATTTTTCCCTAATTTTTTCCCAATTTCCCTAATTTTCTCCCCAATTTCCTCTCTCCCAGCACTGCTCAGCATCCTCCCCAATCCCCCCAGAACCAACCAAAACAAGGAAATCCCAAATTTTCTTCCCCAAAACCTACGCAGAAATGCCGTAAAATACAAATTTCCGTCATTTTTCCTCATTTTTCCTCATTTTTCCCTATTTTTTTTCCCAATTTTCCCTAATTTTCTCCCCAATTTCCTCTCTCCCGGCAGTGCTCAGCATCCTCCCCAATCCCCCCAGGACCACCCAAAACGAGGAATTTTCTCCCTGAACCAGCCCCGGAAATGCCATAAAATACAAATTTCCATCGTTTTTCCTTGTTTTTTCCCATTTTTCCCTAATTTTTTTCCCAATTTTCCCTAATTTTCTCCCCAATTTCCTCTCCCGGCAGTGCTCAGCATCCGCCACGCCCCCGAGAACCGCCACGAAACTAACGGGAAAAACCCAAATTTTCTTTCCCCAAAACAGACGTGAAAATGCCATAAAATACAAATTTCCGTAATTTTTCCCGATTTTCCCTAATTTCTCCCCAATTTCCTCTCTCCCGGCAGTGCTCAGCACCCTCCCCAATCCTCCCAGAATCAACCAAAATGAGGAATTTCCTTCCCGTAACAGCCGCGGAAATGCCGTAAAATACAAATTTCCGTCGTTTTTTTCTCATTTTTCCTCATTTTTCCCTAATTTTTTCCCAATTTTCCCTAATTTTCCCCCAATTTCCTCTCTCCCGGCAGTGCTCAGCATCCGCCACGCCCCCGACGAGGACCCCCCGGACGCTCAGCTGATGCGATTGGACAACATGCTGCAGGCCGAGGGCGTGTCCGGCCCCGAGCGCAGGCCCGGAAAGGGCGGGGCCCAAACCGGAAGGGGCGGGGCTACAACCGGAAGGGGCGTGGCCACACCCGGAAGTGAAGGGGACGGAGGGCTGGGAACTCCCGGGGGCTGTCCCGGTGACAATGGCATCGAGCACTCGGATTACAGAGCCAAGCTGGGCCAGATCCGACAGATCTACCACTCGGAGCTCGAGAAATACGAGCAGGTGAGAGTTTCAAATATTTTCGTGATTTTTAAAGCGTTTTGTGTTTTAAAGATTAAAAAAAAATTTATGTCGCGTGTAAAATTCGGTGATTTTTTTTGTGATTTGGAGTGGGGAGAGGTCGGGGAGTTGGAGGTTGGGAGAGTGGAGGTTTTTGGGAATTGGATGGAAAATTGGGTGGAAAATTAGGATTTGATTGGTGTTTTGGAGGGAGCGTAAGTAAAAAAATCAGATTTATTTATATATTTATATTTATAAAAACTTTTCTTTAAATACATCCTTTTATATATATTTGCATGATTATTATTTGTATTTAATATCGTGTATGGTTTGTTATATAAATAGTGTATGTGCAATATAAATACAAAATATGCATGTATTTATATATAATATTTACATATTATTTTTATATGTTTTATTCATATACTTACATTTATACATACACAATTAACATACAAATTTTTTTATTATGTGTTATTTACCATATGTATTAGGTCTATAACAAAAATTACACAATATATATGTATATTTTTTAAAGTTTCCCATTTTATTTAGGTTTCCCACCCCATAACCCAAAATTTTTTTTTTGTTTTCCCCATTTCTTTCGGGTTTTCCACCACCTAACCCAATTTATTTTTGCATTTCCCACCCAATAATTCCATTCTTTTCAGGTTTTCCACCCCCAACCCCATTTTTTTTTCCTTTTTCTCCCACATTCCCTGCCCATAATCCCATTTTTCTCACGTTTCCCACCCCATAACCCCATTTGTTTGGATTTTCCCCATTTTTTTCAGGTTTCCCACCCCATAACCCCATTTCTTTTTGGGTCTTCCCCTTTTTTTTTTACATTTCCAACCCCATAACCCCATTTTTTTGGGGTTTTCCACATATTAACTCCATTTTTTGGGGCTTTCCCCTGTTTCTTTCCGGTTTTCCCCCATTTTTCTTGGGTAAATGGTTTCTCCATTTTTTTGGAGCTTCCCCGTTTTTTTGTTTCCCACCCCATAACCCATTTTTTTTTCAGATTTTCCCCATTTTTTTCAGGTTTCCCACCCTATAACCCTTTTTTTTTTCAGATTTTCCCCATTTTTTCATGTTTCCCAGCCCATAACCCTCTTTCTTTTTGGATTTTCCCCATTTTTTTCTGGTTTCCCACCCCATAACCCCATTTTTTCAGGTTTTTGAGCCCATAACCCCCTTTTTTCTTATTTTTCACCATTTTTTTCAGGGTTCCCACCCCATAGCCCCATTTTTTTGCATTTCCACCCCATAACCCAATTTTCTTGGGAATTTCCCCCATTTTTTTCAGGTTTCCCACCGCCTAATGCCATTTTTTTCAAGTTTCCCACCCCCAACCCCATTTTTTTCAGGTTTCCCTCCAGCTAACTACATTTTTTTCAAGTTTTCCACCCCATAACCCAATTTTTGGGGGGATTTCCCCCATTTCTTTCAGGTTTCCCACTCCCTAACCCCATTTTTTAAAAATTTTCCCCATTTTCTCAAGTTTCCCACCCATAACCCCAATTTTTTCAGGTTTCCCACCCCAAACCAATTTTTTTTTTTATTTTCCCATCCCCTAACCCCATTTTTTTCTGATTTTCCACCCCATAACCCAATTCTTTAGGGGATTTTCCCCATTTCTTTCAGGTTTCCCACCTTTTAACCCCATTTTTTTGGGGTTTCCCACTTCATAACCCCATTTTTTTTATCTTCCCCATTTTTTTTCAGGTTTCCCACCTCCTTACAGCATTTTTTTCAGGTTTCACACCACATAACCCAATTTTTTGGGGGTTTTCCTCATTTTTTCTGATTTTCCAACCCCATAACCCCATTGTTTTCTCTTTTTCCCCCATAACCCCATTTTGTTTGGGGTTTCCCACCCCATAACTCCATGTTTTTGGCTTTTCCACGCCCTAAATCCATTTTCTTGGAGTTTCACCATTTCTTTCAGGTTTTCCCCATATTTTTCGGTTTTCCACCCCATAACCCATTTTTTTTTTTAATTTTCCCCAATTTTTCAGGTTTCCCACCCCATAACTCCATTGTTTTGGGGATTTTCCTTATTTCTTTCAGGTTTCCCACCCCATAACTCCATTTTCTTTCAGGTTTCCCCTCCCCAACCCAATTTTTTTACATTTTTCTCCCACCGTCCCACCCCCTAACCCCATTTTTTTCAGGTTTCCCACCCCATAACCCCATTTTTTTCAGGTTTCCCACCTCATAACCCCATTTTTTTGGGTTTTCCCACCCCATAACGCCATTATTTTTGTGTTTCCCACTCTGTAATTCAGTTTTTTTTTTGGAGTTCCCCATTTCTTTCTGATTTTCCTCATTTTTCTTGGTTTTCCCACCCCATAACACTTTTTTTTTCTTTGTTTTCCCCATTTTTTTTGGTTTTCCACCACGTAACCCAATTCATTTTTGCATTTCCCACCCTTAACCCCAATTTTTACCGGTTTCCCACCCCGTAACCCCATTTTTTTCAGGTTTCGCACCCTATAACCCAATTTTTTTTTTCATTTTCTCCATTTTTTCAGGTTTTCCACCCCATAACCCAATTTGTTTGGTGATTTTCCCCATTTTCTCAGGTTTTCCACCCCATAACCCCATTTCTTTTTATCTTCCCCATTTTTTTCAGGTTTCCCACCCCATAACTCATTTGCTTTTTGCATCTTCCCCTTTTTTCTTAGGTTTCCAACCCCACAACCCAATTTTTTTCAGGTTTCCCACCCCCTAACTCCAATTTTTTGGGGGATTTTCCCCATTTTTTTCAGGCTTCCCACCCCATAACCCCATTTTTTTCAGGCTTCGGCCCCTATAACCCGATTTTTTTTTATTTTCCCCATTTTTTTCAGGTTTCCCACCCCATAACCCCATTTATTCTTTCTTTTCCACGCTCTCGCAGGCGTGCAGCGAGTTCACGACGCACGTGATGAACCTGCTGCGGGAGCAGAGCCGCACGCGGCCCATCTCGCCCAAGGAGATCGAGCGCATGGCAGCCCTCATCCCCCAAAATCCAACCCCAAAACCTCATTTTTTGGGGGATTTTCCCCCATTCCCACCCCCTACCACCGTTTTTTTTTTGTTTTTCCCCCAAAGCCCCATTTTGTTTGCGGTTTTCCATCCCATAACCCCACTTTTTTGGCTTTTCCCACCCCATGACGCCATTATTTTTGTGTTTCCCACTCTGTAACTCTGTTTTTTTGGAGTTCCCCATTTCTTTCTGATTTTCCTCATTTTTCTTGGTTTTCCCACCCCATAACGCTTTTTTTTTCTTTGTTTTCCCCATTTTTTTTGGTTTTCCACCACGTAACCCAATTCATTTTTGCATTTCCCACCCTTAACCCCAATTTTTACCGGTTTCCCACCCCGTAACCCCATTTTTTTCAGGTTTTGCACCCTATAACCCAATTTTTTTTTTTATTTTCTCCATTTTTTCAGGTTTTCCACCCCATAACCCAATTTGTTTGGTGATTTTCCCCATTTTCTCAGGTTTTCCACCCCATAACCCCATTTCTTTTTATCTTCCCCATTTTTTTCAGGTTTCCCACCCCATAACTCATTTGCTTTTTGCATCTTCCCCTTTTTTCTTAGGTTTCCAACCCCACAACCCAATTTTTTTCAGGTTTCCCACCCCCTAACTCCAATTTTTTGGGGGATTTTCCCCATTTTTTTCAGGCTTCCCACCCCATAACCCCATTTTTTTCAGGCTTCGGCCCCTATAACCCAATTTTTTTTTTATTTTCCCCATTTTTTTCAGGTTTCCCACCCCATAACCCAATTTTTTCTTTCTTTTCCACGCTCTCGCAGGCGTGCAGCGAGTTCACGACGCACGTGATGAACCTGCTGCGGGAGCAGAGCCGCACGCGGCCCATCTCGCCCAAGGAGATCGAGCGCATGGTGGCGATCATCCACGGCAAGTTCAGCTCCATCCAGATGCAGCTCAAGCAGAGCACCTGCGAGGCCGTCATGATCCTGCGCTCGCGGTTCCTCGACGCCAGGTGGGATTCTGGGAAATTCCAGGGGGGTTGGGGTTTGGGGGGGATTGGGGCGGGGTGGGGGTTGGGGTGGGATGCAATGGAATGGAGTGGAATGGAATGGAATGGAATGGAGTGGAATGGAATGGAATGGAATGGAATGGAATGGAGTGGAATGGAATGGAATGGAATGGAATGGAATGGAATGGAGTGGAGTGGAGTGGAGTGGAATGGAATGGAGTGGAATGGAATGGAGTGGAATGGAATGGATTCTGTCATGATCCTGCGCTCGCGGTTCCTCGACGCCGGGTGGGATTCTGGGAAATTCCAGAGAGGTTTGGGGGATTTGGGGGGCAATGGGAGGGGTTGGGTGAGGTTTGGGGTGGGATGGAGTGGAGTGGAGTGGAGTGGAATGGAATGGAATGGAATGGAATGGAATGGAATGGAATGGAGTGGAATGGAATGGAATGGAATGGAATGGAATGGAATGGAGTGGAATGGAATGGAATGGAATGGAATGGAATGGAGTGGAATGGAGTGGAGTGGAGTGGAGTGGAATGGAATGGAATGGAGTGGAGTGGAGTGGAGTGGAATGGAATGGAATGGAATGGAATGGAATGGAGTGGAATGGAATGGAATGGAGTGGAATGGAATGGAGTGGAATGGAATGGAATGGAATGGAGTGGAATGGAATGGAATGGAATGGAATGGAATGGAATGGAATGGAGTGGAATTGAAGGGAATGGAATGGAATGGAGTGGAATGGAGTGGAATGGAATGGAATGGAGTCTGTCATGATCCTGCGCTCGCAGTTCCTCGACGCCAGGTGGGATTCTGGGAAATTCCAGGGAGGTTTGGGGGATTTGGGGGGCAATGGGAGGGGTTGGGTGAGGTTTGGGGTGGGATGGAGTGGAGTGGAGTGGAGTGGAGTGGAGTGGAATGGAATGGAATGGAATGGAATGGAATGGAGTCTGTCATGATCCTGCGCTTGCGGTTCCTCGATGCCAGGTGAGATTCTGGGAAATTCCAGGGGGGTTTGAGGGGCAATGGGAGGGGTTGGGTGGGGGTTGGGGTGGGATGGAGTGGAAGGGAGTGGAATGGAATGGAATGGAATGGAGTGGAATGGAATGGAGTGGAATGGAATGGAATGGAATGGAATGGAAGGGAGTGGAATGGAATGGAATGGAGTGGAGTGGAATGGAATGGAATGGAATGGAGTGGAGTGGAATGGAGCGGAATGGAGTGGAGTGGAATGGAGTGGAGTGGAATGGAATGGAGTGGAGTGGAATGGAATGGAGTCTGTCATGATCCTGCGCTCACGATTTCTTGATGCCAGGTGGGCTTCTGGAAAATTCCAGGGGGGTTGGGGTTTGGGGGAAATGGGGTGGGGGGGGTTGGGGTGGAGTGGAATGGAATGGAATGGAATGGAGTGGAGTGGAATGGAATGGAATGGAATGGAATGGAGTGGAACGGAATGGAATGGAGTGGAGTGGAAAGGAGTGGAATGGAATGGAATGGAGTGGAATGGAATGGAATGGAGTCTGTCATGATCCTGCGCTCGTGGTTCCTCGACGCCAGGTGGGATTCTGGTAAATTCCAGGGGGGTTTGAGTTTTGGGGGGGATTGGGGTGGGGTAGGGGTTTGGGTGGAATGGAATGGAATGGAGTGGAATTGAAGGGAATGGGATGGAATGGAATGGAATGGAATGGAATGGAATGGAATGGAATGGAATGGAGTGGAATGGAATGGAGTCTGTCATGATCCTGCGCTCGCGGTTCCTCGACGCCAGGTGGGATTCTGGGAAGGTTCAGGGAGGTTTGGGGGGTTTGGGGGGCAATGGGAGGGGTTGGGTGGGGGTTGGGGTGGGATGGAGTGGAGTGGAGTGGAGTGGAATGGAATGGAATGGAATGGAGTGGAATGGAATGGAATGGAATGGAATGGAATGGAATGGAATGGAATAGAGTGGAATGGAATGGAGTGGAATGGAATGGAATGGAATAAAATGGAGTGGAATGGAATGGAATGGAGTGGAGTGGAATGGAATGGAATGGAGTGGAGTGGAATGGAATGGAATGGAATGGAATGGAATGGAATGGAATGGAATGGAGTCTGTCATGATCCTGCGCTCGCGGTTCCTCGATGCCAGGTGAGATTCTGGGAAATTCCAGGGGGGTTTGAGGGGCAATGGGAGGGGTTGGGTGGGGGTTGGGGTGGGATGGAGTGGAGTGGAGTGGAGTGGAGTGGAATGGAATGGAATGGAATGGAATGGAATGGAGTGGAATGGAATGGAATGGAATGGTGTGGAATGGAATGGAATGGAATGGAATGGAGTGGAATGGAATGGAATGGAATGGAGTGGAATGGAATGGAATGGAGTGGAATGGAATGGAATGGAATGGAGTCTGTCATGATCCTGCGCTTGCGGTTCCTCGATGCCAGGTGAGATTCTGGGAAATTCCAGGGGGGTTTGAGGGGCAATGGGAGGGGTTGGGTGGGGGTTGGGGTGGGATGGAGTGGAAGGGAGTGGAATGGAATGGGGTGGAGTGGAGTGGAGTGGAGTGGAGTGGAATGGAATGGAGTGGAATGGAATAGAATAGAATGGAGTGGAATGGAATGGAATGGAGTGGAATGGAATGGAATGGAATGGAGTGGAATGGAATAGAATAGAATGGAGTGGAATGGAATGGAATGGAATGAAATGGAATGGAATGGAATGGAGTGGAGTGGAATGGAGTGGAATGGAATGGAGTGGAATGGAATGGAGTGGAGTGGAATGGAATGGAGTGGAATGGAATGGAGTGGAGTGGAATGGAGTGGAATGGAATGGAGTGGAATGGAATGGAGTGGAGTGGAATGGAATGGAGTGGAGTGGAATGGAGTGGAATGGAATGGAGTGGAATGGAATGGAGTGGAGTGGAATGGAATGGAGTGGAGTGGAATGGAATGGAATGGAATGGAATGGAATGGAATGGAATGGAGTGGAGTGGAATGGAATGGAATGGAATGGAGTGGAGTGGAATGGAATGGAATGGAATGGAGTGGAGTGGAATGGAGTGGAATGGAATGGAGTGGAATGGAATGGAGTGGAGTGGAATGGAGTGGAGTGGAATGGAATGGAGTGGAGTGGAATGGAATGGAGTCTGTCATGATCCTGCGCTCACGATTTCTTGATGCCAGGTGGGCTTCTGGAAAATTCCAGGGGGGTTGGGGTTTGGGGGAAATGGGGTGGGGGGGGTTGGGGTGGAGTGGAATGGAATGGAATGGAATGGAGTGGAGTGGAATGGAATGGAATGGAATGGAATGGAATGGAATGGAGTGGAACGGAGTGGAGTGGAGTGGAATGGAGTGGAATGGAATGGAATGGAATGGAATGGAATGGAGTCTGTCATGATCCTGCGCTCGTGGTTCCTCGACGCCAGGTGGGATTCTGGTAAATTCCAGGGGGGTTTGAGTTTTGGGGGGGATTGGGGTGGGGTGGGGGTTTGGGTGGAATGGAATGGAATGGAGTGGAATTGAAGGGAATGGGATGGAATGGAATGGAATGGAATGGAATGGAATGGAATGGAATGGAGTGGAATGGAATGGAGTCTGTCATGATCCTGCGCTCGCGGTTCCTCGACGCCAGGTGGGATTCTGGGAAGGTTCAGGGAGGTTTGGGGGGTTTGGGGGGCAATGGGAGGGGTTGGGTGGGGGTTGGGGTGGGATGGAGTGGAGTGGAGTGGAGTGGAATGGAATGGAATGGAATGGAGTGGAATGGAATGGAATGGAATGGAATGGAATGGAATGGAATGGAATGGAATAGAGTGGAATGGAATGGAGTGGAATGGAATGGAATGGAATAAAATGGAGTGGAATGGAATGGAATGGAGTGGAGTGGAATGGAATGGAATGGAGTGGAGTGGAATGGAATGGAATGGAATGGAATGGAATGGAATGGAATGGAATGGAGTCTGTCATGATCCTGCGCTCGCGGTTCCTCGATGCCAGGTGAGATTCTGGGAAATTCCAGGGGGGTTTGAGGGGCAATGGGAGGGGTTGGGTGGGGGTTGGGGTGGGATGGAGTGGAGTGGAGTGGAGTGGAGTGGAATGGAATGGAATGGAATGGAATGGAATGGAGTGGAATGGAATGGAATGGAATGGTGTGGAATGGAATGGAATGGAATGGAATGGAGTGGAATGGAATGGAATGGAATGGAGTGGAATGGAATGGAATGGAGTGGAATGGAATGGAATGGAATGGAGTCTGTCATGATCCTGCGCTTGCGGTTCCTCGATGCCAGGTGAGATTCTGGGAAATTCCAGGGGGGTTTGAGGGGCAATGGGAGGGGTTGGGTGGGGGTTGGGGTGGGATGGAGTGGAAGGGAGTGGAATGGAATGGAGTGGAGTGGAGTGGAGTGGAGTGGAGTGGAATGGAATGGAGTGGAATGGAATAGAATAGAATGGAGTGGAATGGAATGGAATGGAGTGGAATGGAATGGAATGGAATGGAGTGGAATGGAATAGAATAGAATGGAGTGGAATGGAATGGAATGGAATGAAATGGAATGGAATGGAATGGAGTGGAGTGGAATGGAGTGGAATGGAATGGAGTGGAATGGAATGGAGTGGAGTGGAATGGAATGGAGTGGAATGGAATGGAGTGGAGTGGAATGGAGTGGAATGGAATGGAGTGGAATGGAATGGAGTGGAGTGGAATGGAATGGAGTGGAGTGGAATGGAGTGGAATGGAATGGAGTGGAATGGAATGGAGTGGAGTGGAATGGAATGGAGTGGAGTGGAATGGAATGGAATGGAATGGAATGGAATGGAATGGAATGGAGTGGAGTGGAATGGAATGGAATGGAATGGAGTGGAGTGGAATGGAATGGAATGGAATGGAGTGGAGTGGAATGGAGTGGAATGGAATGGAGTGGAATGGAATGGAGTGGAGTGGAATGGAGTGGAGTGGAATGGAATGGAGTGGAGTGGAATGGAATGGAGTCTGTCATGATCCTGCGCTCACGATTTCTTGATGCCAGGTGGGCTTCTGGAAAATTCCAGGGGGGTTGGGGTTTGGGGGAAATGGGGTGGGGGGGGTTGGGGTGGAGTGGAATGGAATGGAATGGAATGGAGTGGAGTGGAATGGAATGGAATGGAATGGAATGGAATGGAGTGGAACGGAGTGGAGTGGAGTGGAATGGAGTGGAATGGAATGGAATGGAATGGAATGGAATGGAGTCTGTCATGATCCTGCGCTCGTGGTTCCTCGACGCCAGGTGGGATTCTGGTAAATTCCAGGGGGGTTTGAGTTTTGGGGGGGATTGGGGTGGGGTGGGGGTTTGGGTGGAATGGAATGGAATGGAGTGGAATTGAAGGGAATGGGATGGAATGGAATGGAATGGAATGGAATGGAATGGAATGGAATGGAATGGAGTGGAATGGAATGGAGTCTGTCATGATCCTGCGCTCGCGGTTCCTCGACGCCAGGTGGGATTCTGGGAAGGTTCAGGGAGGTTTGGGGGGTTTGGGGGGCAATGGGAGGGGTTGGGTGGGGGTTGGGGTGGGATGGAATGGAAAGGAGTGGAATGGAGTGGAGTGGAGTGGAATGGAATGGAATGGAGTGGAATGGAATGGAGTGGAATGGAATGGAGTGGAGTGGAATGGAATGGAATGGAGTGGAATGGAATGGAATGGAATGGAATGGAATGGAATGGAATGGAATGGAGTGGAGTGGAATGGAGTGGAATGGAGTGGAGTGGAATGGAGTGGAATGGAATGGAATGGAATGGAATGGAATGGAATGGAATGGAGTGGAGTGGAATGGAATGGAATGGAATGGAGTGGAATGGAATGGAATGGAATGGAGTGGAGTGGAGTGGAATGGAATGGAGTGGAATGGAATGGAATGGAGTGGAGTGGAATGGAATGGAATGGAATGGAATGGAATGGAGTCTGTCATGATCCTGCGCTCGCGGTTCCTCGATGCCAGGTGAGATTCTGGGAAGGTTCAGGGAGGTTTGGGGGGCAATGGGAGGGGTTGGGTGGGGGTTGGGGTGGGATGGAATGGAATGGAATGGAATGGAATGGAATGGAGTGGAATGGAATGGAATGGAGTGGAATGGAATGGAATGGAATGGAATGGAGTGGAGTGGAATGGAATGGAATGGAATGGAATGGAATGGAGTGGAGTGGAATGGAATGGAATGGAATGGAATGGAATGGAGTGGAATGGAATGGAATGGAATGGAATGGAATGGAATGGAATGGAGTGGAGTGGAATGGAATGGAATGGAATGGAATGGAGTGGAGTGGAATGGAATGGAATGGAATGGAATGGAATGGAATGGAATGGAGTGGAGTGGAATGGAATGGAATGGAGTGGAATGGAGAGTGGAATGGAGTGGAGTGGAGTGGAATGGAATGGAATGGAGGAGTGGAATGGAATAATAAGATAAGATATGATACGATATGATATGATATGATATGATATGGTATACGGTATAGTATGATACGATATGATGTGATATGGTTCTGTAATGTAATATAGTACAATATAACGTATGGTGTAACAATATAATATGCGATAATATTAGAGAATATAAAATAATGTAATGCAGTGTAATATGTGTAAAAATGTACAGTATAATGTAATACAATATAATACAATACAATGTAATGTTGCATAATGTAATATGACATAACGTAATAACACAATATAATATAATGTAGTATGGTATGGTATAGTATAGCATTAGCATAATATTAGTGTAGCATAATATAATGTAATGTAATATATAACACAATATAACACAATATAATAAATATAATATAATATAATATAATATAATATAATATAATATAACATAATATAATATAATATAACATAATATAATTTAATATAACATAATATAATATAATATAATGTAATGTAATGTAATACAATGTAATACAATATTATATAATTAATACAATATAATATAATAGAATATAATGTAATATAACATAGTATAATACAATAGCGTACAACATAATCTAATATAATATGATATAATATAACATAATATGATATAATATAATATAATATAATGTAATGTAATATAATATAATATGTAATATAATACAATGTAACATAATATAACATATTATAACATATTATAATGTAATGTAATGTGGTATGATATAATACAATATAATATAATATATAATATAATATAATATAATATAATATAATATAATGCAATATAATATAGTTAATACAATATAATATAAAACATAATGTAATATAACACAGTATAATACAATATAGTACAAGATAATATAATATACAATATAATACAATATATAATACAATATAATATGATACAGTACAATATAATATAGTACAGTGCATAACGTGATACAGTGAAATGCAATAATATATGTGATATAGCAAGATATAGACATAAGATATACTGTATAATACAACATAAGAATATAATAATAATGGGAATACTTTCAAAAATTTAAGAATTCGTATATAATTACATAATGTATAATACAGAACAATTATACAATACGTAGTGTATAGTTTTGTAGTATAAAAAATACAGTAATTATTTCAGTAAGAATTTAATTAAAAATTTATATGATATTATCTAATACAATATATAATAATTACATTAACAAATCAGCATTAACACATTCAATAGCAATACAAAATCCAATTCTTCCATTCTCCATCCTATTCCAGAGGGGGAAAAAAACCCCAATAGTGTCTCCAAAATCCAATTTAATTAAAATATTTTTATTTTCGGGGTATTTTTGAGGGGGAAAAAAACCCCAATAGTGTCTCCAAAATCCAATTTAATTAAAATATTTTTTATTTTCGGGGTATTTTTCAGGCGGAAAAGGCGCAATTTCAGCAAACAAGCCACGGAGGTGCTGAACGAATATTTCTATTCTCACCTGAGCAATCCTTACCCCAGCGAAGAGGCCAAAGAGGAGCTCGCCAAGAAGGGAGGGATCACCGTCTCCCAGGTGAAATTCCTACTGAAATTCTGAAATTTTCACTGAAATTCCTGTTGAAATTAGGAGTGAAATTCTCACTGAAATTCTTGTTGCAGTTATCAGCGAAATTCCTACTGAAATTCTGGAATTCACACTGAAATCCTTACTGAAATTGTTCCTGAAATTCTCACTGAAATTTGAAAATTCTCACTGAAATTGTGTCTGAAATTCTCACTGAAATTCGAAAATTCTCACTGAAATTCTGTCTGAAATTCTCACTGAAATTCGAAAATTCTCACTGAAATTGTGTCTGAAATTCTCACTGAAATTCGAAAATTCTCACTGAAATTCTCACATTCTAATGAAATTGTGGAATTTTTCTAAAATTCTCTCTGAAACTCTGAAATTTTTACTGAAATTCTTACTGAAGTTCTGAAACTCTTGGTGAAATTCTGAATGAAATTCTGAAATTCTGAATGAAATTCTGGAATCCTCAGTGAAATTATTACTGAATTTCTCTCTGAAATTCGGAAGGAAATTCTGAAATTCTCAATGAAATTCTCACTGAAATTTCAAAATTCTCAGTGAAATTCTGAATGGAATTCTGGAATTCTCAGTGAAATTCTTTCTGAAATTCTGACTGAAATTCTGAAATTCTGACTGAAATTTTTAAATTCTCAGTTAAATTCTCTCTGACATTCTGAAGGAAATTCTGAAATTCTCACTGAAATTCTGAAATTTTGACTGAAATTTCTCCTGAAATTCCAAATTTTTTCCTGAAATAATTTTGAAATTTTTCCTGAAATTCCGTCCTGAATTTTTCCCAAGTATTTTAAAAATTTTTTAAAATTTTTTTCTCATTTTTCCCCAGAAAATGAGTTTGGGAACAAGCGCATTCGCTACAAGAAGAACATGGGGAAGTTCCAGGAGGAGGCAAACATTGGCACTGAAATTCCAAAATTCTCTCTGAAATTCCAAAACTTTGAAAATCTCAAAGAAATTCTTTCTGAAATTTTGAAATTCTCACTGAAATTCTGAAATTCTCACTGAAATTATCTCTCAAATTCTCCTAATGAGAGTGAATTTCTCAGTGAAATTCTCAGTGAAATTCTGACTGAAATTCTGAAATTCTCAGTGAAATTGTCTTGGAAATTCTCTCAGAAATTCTAAAATTTTTACTAAAATTCTTACTGAAATTTCAAAATTCTCAGTGAAATTCTTACTGAAATTCTGAATGGAATTCTGAAATTCTCACTGAAATTCTCACTGAAATTCTGAAATTTTGACTGAAATTTCTCCTGAAATTCCAAATTTTTTCCTGAAATAATTTTGAAATTTTTCCTGAAATTCCGGCCTGAATTTTTCCCAAATATTTTTAAAATTTTTTAAAAATTTTCCCATTTTTTTTCTCATTTTTCCCCAGGTTTCCAACTGGTTTGGGAACAAGCGCATTCGCTACAAGAAGAACATGGGGAAATTCCAGGAGGAGGCAAACATTGGCACTGAAATTCCCAAATTCTCTCTGAAATTCATACTGAAATTCTGAAATTCTTAGTGAAATTCTCAGTGAAATTCTGAATGAAATTCTGAATGAAATTCTTCCTGGAATTCTAAATGAAATTCTGAAATGTTCATTGAAATTCGTAAGGAAATACTGAATGAAATTCTGAATAAAATTTCGAAATTCTCAGTGAAATTGTCTCTGAAATTCTCTTGGAAATTCTGAAATTCTCACTGAAATTCCCTCTGAAATTCTGAAAATTTGACCGAAATTCCTCCTGAAATTTTGAAATTTTTTACTGAAATTCTTCCTGAAATTCCGAAATTTTCCTGAAATTCCATCCTGAATTTTTCTAAATTTTTCCCATTTTTTTTCCTCTTTCCCCAGGTTTCCAACTGGTTTGGGAACAAGCGCATTTGCTACAAGAAGAACATGGGAAATTCCAGGAGGAGGCAAACATTGGCACTGAAATTCCCAAATTCTCTCTGAAATTCTGAAATTCTCACTGAAATTATCTCTCAAATTCTCCTAATGAGATTCTGAACTTCTCAGTGAAATTCTCAGTGAAATTCTGACTGAAATTCTGAAATTCTGACTGAAATTCTGAAATTCTCAGTGAAATTGTCTTGGAAATTCTCTCAGAAATTCTAAAATTTTTACTAAAATTCTTACTGAAATTTCAAAATTCTCAGTGAAATTATCTCTGAAATTCTGAAAGAAATTCTGAAATTCTCACTGAAATTCCTCCTGAAATTCTGAAAATTTGACCGAAATTCCTCCTGAAATTCCAAATTTTTTCCTGAAATAATTTTGAAATTTTTCCTGAAATTCCGGCCTGAATTTTTCCCAAATATTTTTAAAATTTTTTAAAAATTTTCCCATTTTTTTTCTCATTTTTCCCCAGGTTTCCAACTGGTTTGGGAACAAGCGCATTCGCTACAAGAAGAACATGGGGAAATTCCAGGAGGAGGCAAACATTGGCACTGAAATTCCCAAATTCTCTCTGAAATTCATACTGAAATTCTGAAATTCTTAGTGAAATTCTCAGTGAAATTCTGAATGAAATTCTGAATGAAATTCTTCCTGGAATTCTAAATGAAATTCTGAAATGTTCATTGAAATTCGTAAGGAAATACTGAATGAAATTCTGAATAAAATTTCGAAATTCTCAGTGAAATTGTCTCTGAAATTCTCTTGGAAATTCTGAAATTCTCACTGAAATTCCCTCTGAAATTCTGAAAATTTGACCGAAATTCCTCCTGAAATTTTGAAATTTTTTACTGAAATTCTTCCTGAAATTCCGAAATTTTCCTGAAATTCCATCCTGAATTTTTCTAAATTTTTCCCATTTTTTTTCCTCTTTCCCCAGGTTTCCAACTGGTTTGGGAACAAGCGCATTTGCTACAAGAAGAACATGGGAAATTCCAGGAGGAGGCAAACATTGGCACTGAAATTCCCAAATTCTCTCTGAAATTCTGAAATTCTCACTGAAATTATCTCTCAAATTCTCCTAATGAGATTCTGAACTTCTCAGTGAAATTCTCAGTGAAATTCTGACTGAAATTCTGAAATTCTGACTGAAATTCTGAAATTCTCAGTGAAATTGTCTTGGAAATTCTCTCGGAAATTCTAAAATTTTTACTAAAATTCTTACTGAAATTTCAAAATTCTCAGTGAAATTATCTCTGAAATTCTGAAAGAAATTCTGAAATTCTCACTGAAATTCCTCCTGAAATTCTGAAAATTTGACCGAAATTCCTCCTGAAATTTTGAAATTTTTTACTGAAATTCCTCCTGAAATTCCAAATTTTTTCCTCAAATTTTTCCTGGAATAATTCCGAAATAATTCCTGAAATTTTTTTTTATTTCCCCAGGTTTCCAACAGGTTTAGGAACAAGCGCATTCGCTACAAGAAGAACATGGGGAAATTCCAGGAGGAGGCAAACATTGGCACTGAAATTCCCAAATTCTCTCTGAAATTCATACTGAAATTCTCTCTGAAATTCTTAGTGAAATTCTCAGTGAAATTCTGAATGAAATTCTGAATGAAATTCTGAATGAAATTCTTTCCGGAATTCTGAATGAAATTCTGAAATTTTCATTGAAATTCGTAAGGAAATACTGAATGAAATTCTGAAATTCTGAATAAAATTTCGAAATTCTCAGTGAAATTCTCTTGGAAATTTTGCGGTAAATTCTGAAAATTTGATTGAAATTCCTCCTGAAATTCTGAAATTTTTACTGAAATTCCTCCTGAAATTTTGAATTTTTTACTGAAATTCCTCCTGAAATTCCATCCTGAATTTTCCTAAATTTTTCCCAATTTTTTTTTTAAATTTTCAATTTTTTTCTCATTTTTCCTCAGGTTTCCAACTGGTTTGGGAACAAGCGCATTCGCTACAAGAAGAACATGGGGAAATTCCAGGAGGAGGCAAACATTGGCACTGAAATCCCCAAATTCTCTCTGAAATTCATACTGAAATTCTGAAATTTTTACTAAAATTCTTACTGAAATTCTGAAATTCTTAGTGAAATTCTCAGTGAAATTCTGAATGAAATTCTTTCTGGAATTCTGAATGAAATTCTGAAATTCGGAATGAAATTTTGAAATTCTCAGTGAAATTATCTCTGAAATTCTGAATGAGATTTTGAAATTCTCACTGAAATTCCCTCTGAAATTCTGAAATTCTCACTGAAATTCCTCCTGAAATTCTGAAAATTTGACCGAAATTCCTCCTGAAATTCTGAAAATTTGACCGAAATTCCTCCTGAAATTTTGAATTTTTTACTGAAATTCCTCCTGAAATTCCATCCTGAATTTTCCTAAATTTTTCCCAATTTTTTTTTTTAAATTTTCAATTTTTTTCTCATTTTTCCTCAGGTTTCCAACTGGTTTGGGAACAAGCGCATTCGCTACAAGAAGAACATGGGGAAATTCCAGGAGGAGGCAAACATTGGCACTGAAATTCCCAAATTCTCTCTGAAATTCATACTGAAATTCTGAAATTTTTACTAAAATTCTTACTGAAATTCTGAAATTCTTAGTGAAATTCTCAGTGAAATTCTGAATGAAATTCTTTCTGGAATTCTGAATGAAATTCTGAAATTCGGAATGAAATTTTGAAATTCTCAGTGAAATTATCTCTGAAATTCTGAATGAGATTTTGAAATTCTCACTGAAATTCCTCCTGAAATTCTGAAAATTTGACCGAAATTCCTCCTGAAATTCTGAAAATTTGACCGAAATTCCTCCTGAAATTTTGAAATTTTTACTGAAATTCCTCCTGAAATTCCGAATTATTTCCTGAAATTCCATCCTGAATTTTCCTAAATTTTTCCCAATTTTTTTTTTTTTAAATTTTCCATTTTTTTCTCATTTTTCCCCAGGTTTCCAACTGGTTTGGGAACAAGCGCATTCGCTACAAGAAGAACATGGGAAATTCCAGGAGGAGGCAAACATTGGCACTGAAATTCCCAAATTCTCTCTGAAATTCTGAAATTCTCACTGAAATTATCTCTCAAATTCTCCTAATGAGATTCTGAACTTCTCAGTGAAATTCTCAGTGAAATTCTGACTGAAATTCTGAAATTCTGACTGAAATTCTGAAATTCTCAGTGAAATTGTCTTGGAAATTCTCTCGAAAATTCTAAAATTTTTACTAAAATTCTTACTGAAATTTCAAAATTCTCAGTGAAATTCTTACTGAAATTCTCTCGGAAATTCTGAAATTCTCAGTGAAATTCCTCCTGAAATTCTGAAAATTTGACCGAAATTCCTCCTGAAATTTTGAAATTTTTTACTGAAATTCCTCCTGAAATTCCGAATTTTTTACTGAAATTCCTCCTGAAATTCCGAATTTTTTCCTGAAATTCCATCCTGATGTCCCCATTGAATTTTTCCCAAATTTTTAAATTTTTTTTCCTCTTTCCCCAGGTTTCCAACTGGTTTGGGAACAAGCGCATTCGCTACAAGAAGAACATGGGCAAGTTCCAGGAGGAGGCAAACATTGGCACTGAAATTCCCAAATTCTCTCTGAAATTCATACTGAAATTCTGAAATTCTTAGTGAAATTCTCAGTGAAATTCTGAATGAAATTCTGAATGAAATTCTTTCCGGAATTCTGAATGAAATTCTGAAATGTTCATTGAAATTCGTAAGGAAATACAGAATGAAATTCTGAAATTCGGAATGAAATTTTGAAATTCTCAGTGAAATTGTCTCTGAAATTCTCAGTGAAATTCTGAAATTCTCACTGAAATTCCTCCTGAAATTCTGAAAATTTGACCGAAATTCCTCCTGAAATTTTGAATTTTTTCCTGAAATTCCTCCTGAAATTCCGAATTTTTTCCTGAAATTCCATCCTGAATTTTTCTAAATTTTTCCCATTTTTTTTTTATTTCCCCAGGTTTCCAACTGGTTTGGGAACAAGCGCATTCGCTACAAGAAGAACATGGGGAAATTCCAGGAGGAGGCAAACATTGGCACTGAAATTCCCAAATTCTCTCTGAAATTCATACTGAAATTCTGAAATTTTTACTAAAATTCTTACTGAAATTCTGAAATTCTTAGTGATATTCTCAGTGAAATTCTGAATGAAATTCTTTCTGGAATTCTGAATGAAATTCTGAAATTCGGAATGAAATTTTGAAATTCTCAGTGAAATTATCTCTGAAATTCTGAATGAGATTTTGAAATTCTCACTGAAATTCCTCCTGAAATTCTGAAAATTTGACCGAAATTCCTCCTGAAATTCTGAAAATTTGACCGAAATTCCTCCTGAAATTTTGAAATTTTTACTGAAATTCCTCCTGAAATTCCGAATTATTTCCTGAAATTCCATCCTGAATTTTCCTAAATTTTTCCCAATTTTTTTTTTTTTAAATTTTCCATTTTTTTCTCATTTTTCCCCAGGTTTCCAACTGGTTTGGGAACAAGCGCATTCGCTACAAGAAGAACATGGGAAATTCCAGGAGGAGGCAAACATTGGCACTGAAATTCCCAAATTCTCTCTGAAATTCTGAAATTCTCTTTGAAATTATCTCTCAAATTCTCCTAATGAGATTCTGAACTTCTCAGTGAAATTCTCAGTGAAATTCTGACTGAAATTCTGAAATTCTGACTGAAATTCTGAAATTCTCAGTGAAATTGTCTTGGAAATTCTCTCGGAAATTCTAAAATTTTTACTAAAATTCTTACTGAAATTTCAAAATTCTCAGTGAAATTATCTCTGAAATTCTGAAAGAAATTTTGAAATTCTCACTGAAATTCCTCCTGAAATTCTGAAATTTTGACCGAAATTCCTCCTGAAATTTTGAAATTTTTTACTGAAATTCCTCCTGAAATTCCAAAATTTTTCCTCAAATTTTTCCTGGAATAATTCCGAAATAATTCCTGAAATTTTTTTTTATTTCCCCAGGTTTCCAACTGGTTTGGGAACAAGCGCATTCACTACAAGAAGAACATGGGGAAATTCCAGGAGGAGGCAAACATTGGCACTGAAATTCCCAAATTCTCTCTGAAATTCATACTGAAATTCTGAAATTTTTACTAAAATTCTTACTGAAATTCTGAAATTCTTAGTGAAATTCTCAGTGAAATTCTGAATGAAATTCTTTCTGGAATTCTGAATGAAATTCTGAAATTCGGAATGAAATTTTGAAATTCTCAGTGAAATTATCTCTGAAATTCTGAATGAGATTTTGAAATTCTCACTGAAATTCCCTCTGAAATTCTGAAAATTTGACCGAAATTCCTCCTGAAATTTTGAATTTTTTTACTGAAATTCCTCCTGAAATTCCGAATTTTTTCCTGAAATTCCATCCTGAATTTTCCTAAATTTTTCCCAATTTTTGTTTTGAAATTTTCCCATTTTTTTTCTCATTTTTCCCCAGGTTTCCAACTGGTTTGGGAACAAGCGCATTCGCTACAAGAAGAACATGGGCAAGTTCCAGGAGGAGGCAAACATTGGCACTGAAATTCCAAAATTCTCTCTGAAATTCATACTGAAATTCTGAAATTTTTACTAAAATTCTTACTGAAATTCTGAAATTCTTAGTGAAATTCTCAGTGAAATTCTGAATGAAATTCTTTCTGGAATTCTGAATGAAATTCTGAAATTCGGAATGAAATTTTGAAATTCTCAGTGAAATTATCTCTGAAATTCTGAATGAGATTTTGAAATTCTCACTGAAATTCCTCCTGAAATTCTGAAAATTTGACCGAAATTCCTCCTGAAATTTTGAATTTTTTTACTGAAATTCCTCCTGAAATTCCGAATTTTTTCCTGAAATTCCATCCTGAATTTTCCTAAATTTTTCCCAATTTTTTTTTTTGAAATTTTCCCATTTTTTTTCTCATTTTTCCCCAGGTTTCCAACTGGTTTGGGAACAAGCGCATTCGCTACAAGAAGAACATGGGCAAGTTCCAGGAGGAGGCAAACATTGGCACTGAAATTCCAAAATTCTCTCTGAAATTCATACTGAAATTCTGAAATTTTTACTAAAATTCTTACTGAAATTCTGAAATTCTTAGTGAAATTCTCAGTGAAATTCTGAATGAAATTCTTTCTGGAATTCTGAATGAAATTCTGAAATTCGGAATGAAATTTTGAAATTCTCAGTGAAATTATCTCTGAAATTCTGAATGAGATTTTGAAATTCTCACTGAAATTCCTCCTGAAATTCTGAAAATTTGACCGAAATTCCTCCTGAAATTTTGAATTTTTTTACTGAAATTCCTCCTGAAATTCCGAATTTTTTCCTGAAATTCCATCCTGAATTTTCCTAAATTTTTCCCAATTTTTTTTTTTGAAATTTTCCCATTTTTTTTCTCATTTTTCCCCAGGTTTCCAACTGGTTTGGGAACAAGCGCATTCGCTACAAGAAGAACATGGGCAAGTTCCAGGAGGAGGCAAACATCTATGCTGCCAAGTCCGCGGTGGACGCGGCGAGCGCGGCTCAGGGCAACCGCGGCAGCTCCCCGGCCACGCCCACCTCGGGTCAGCTGACTCCCCAATTTTCTGGGAATTCTGGGAATTCTGGCAATTCTGGGAATTTTGGGAATTTTTAGAATTTTGGGAATTCTGGGAATTGGGGTTTGGAGGGGCTCTGGGTTTTGTTTGTGGTTTTATTTCTTTTTTTTTTTTCTTTTTTGAAATTTTTTTTGTGTTTTTATTTCTGTTTTTCTTCCCTTTTTATTTATTTTTTGCTTTTTATTTCCTTTTTTTGGCTTTTTATTCCTTTTTTCTCCTTTTATTCCTTTTTTCCCCTTTTATTTCCAATTTTTCCCCTTTTATTTCCAATTTTTCCCCTTTCATTTCCAATTTTTCCCCTTTTATTTCCTTTTTTTTGCTTTTTTTTTTGTCTTTTTATTTCCATTTTCTCCTTTAATTTCCATTTTCCCCTTTTATTTTTTTCCCCTTTTATTTCCATTTTTCTCTCTTATTTCTATTTTCCCCTTTCCTTTTATTCATCTTTCTATTTCTATTTTTTCCCTTTTATTTCCATTTTTCCCCTTTTACTTTTTTTTGTCCTTTTATTCCTATTTTCTCCTTTTATTTCAATTTTTTCCCCTTTTATTTTATTTTTTTGTCCTTTTATTCCCATTTCCCCCCCTTTTATTTCCTTTTCATTGTCCTTTCATTTCATTTTATTCCCTTTTATTTCCTTTTATTCATCCTTTTATTTCCTTTTTTTTGTCCTTTTATTTCCATTTTTTCAACTTTTATTTAATTTTTTCCCCTTTTATTTCCATTCTTCCCCTATTATTTCCATTTTCCCTTTTTATTTCCATTTTTCCCCTTTTATTTCCTTTTATTTGTCGTTTTGTTTCCTTTTATTCGTCCTTTTATTTCCATTTATTGAACTTTTATTTAATTTTTTTCCTTTTTATTTCCGTTTTTCCTTTTTATTTCCATTTTCTCCCTTTTATTTCCATTTTTAAACTTTTATTTAATTTTTTCCCCTTTTATTTCTCATTTTTCCCATTTTATTTCCATTTTTTCACTTTTATTTCCATTTTCTCCCATTTATTTCCATTTTTTTCCCTTTTATTTCCATTTTCTCCCTTTTATTTCCATTTTTTAACTTTTATTTTAATTTTTCCCTCTTATTTCAATTTTTTCCCTTTTATTTCCATTTTCCCCTTTTATTTCCATTTTTTCCCTTTTATTTTAGTTTTTCCCTTTTTATTTCTGTGTTCCACTTTAATTTCCTTTTATTCCTCCTTGTATTTCCATTTTTTCCCTTTTTGTTTCCTTTTTTCCCTTTTAATTTTTCTCCATTTATTTCTATTTTCCCCCTTTTATTTCCTTTTATTTGCCCTTTTATTTCCTTTTATTCGTCCTTTTATTTCCATTTTTTCAACTTTTATTTAATTTTTTCCCCTTTTATTTCCATTCTTCCCCTATTATTTCCATTTTCCCTTTTTATTTCCATTTTTCCCCTTTTATTTCCTTTTATTTGTCGTTTTGTTTCCTTTTATTCGTCCTTTTATTTCCATTTATTGAACTTTCATTTAATTTTTTTCCTTTTTATTTCCGTTTTTTCCTTTTTATTTCCATTTTCTCCCTTTTATTTCCATTTTTAAACTTTTATTTAATTTTTTCCCCTTTTATTTCTCATTTTTCCCATTTTATTTCCATTTTTCCCCTTTTATTTCCATTTTTCCCTTTTTATTTCCATTTTCTCCCTTTTTATTTCCATTTTTTTTCCCTTTTATTTCCATTTTCCCCTTTTATTTCCATTTTTTCCCTTTTATTTTAGTTTTTCCCTTTTTATTTCTGTGTTCCACTTTAATTTCCTTTTATTCCTCCTTGTATTTCCATTTTTTCCCTTTTTGTTTCCTTTTTTCCCTTTTAGTTTTTCTCCATTTATTTCTATTTTCCCCCTTTTATTTCCTTTTATTTGCCCTTTTATTTCCTTTTATTCGTCCTTTTATTTCCATTTTTTCAACTTTTATTTAATTTTTTTCCCCTTTTATTTCCATTTTTTCCCTTTTTATTTCCATTTTTCCCCTTTTATTTCCTTTTATTTGTCGTTTTGTTTCCTTTTATTCGTCCTTTTATTTCCATTTATTGAACTTTCATTTAATTTTTTTCCTTTTTATTTCCGTTTTTTCCTTTTTATTTCCATTTTCTCCCTTTTATTTCCATTTTTAAACTTTTATTTAATTTTTTCCCCTTTTATTTCTCATTTTTCCCATTTTATTTCCATTTTCTCACTTTTATTTCCATTTTTTTCCCTTTTTATTTCCATTTTCTCCCTTTTTATTTCCATTTTTTCCCTTTTAGTTTTTCTCCTTTTATTTCTGTGTTCCACTTTAATTTCCTTTTATTTCTCCTTGTATTTCCATTTTTCCCTTTTTGTTTCCTTTTTTCCCTTTCAATTTAATTTTTTAATTTAATTTTTCTCCATTTATTTCTATTTTCCCCTTTTATTTCCATTTTTTCCCCATTTATTTCCTTTTATTTGTCCTTTTATTTCATTTTATTCCCTTTTATTTCCTTTTATTCATCCTTTTATTTCAGTTTTTCAACTTTTATTTAATTTTTTTCCCCTTTTATTTCCATTTTTCCCCTTTTATTTCCATTTTTTAACTTTTATTTAATTTTTTCCTCTTTTCTTTTCCATTTTTTTCCTTTTTATTTCCATTTTTTCCCTTTTATTTCCATTTCTTCCCCTTTAGCTATTTCCCCTTTTCTTCCTTTTGATTTCTATTTCCTTTTATTTCCTTTTATTTACTTTTTATTTGCATTTATTTAATTATTTTTTCAATTTATTTTCTTTTTTGAATTTCCGTTGATCTCTTTTTATTCTCATTTCTTTCCATTTATTTCCCTTTTTAATTTCCTTGAAGAACAATTTTATGTAGATTTGTTCCTCTTTAAAATTCTCATTTTTAAACAAAAAAAATTGAATTTATTTTGTTATTCTCATTAATTTTAATTCTATTTTTAATTCCTATAGAGAACCATTTTATGTAGGTTTATTCTTCATTAAAATTTTAATTTTTTCCCCAAAAAATTCAATTTTTTTTGTTTATTCTCATTAATTTAATTTCCTTTTTTAACTCATTTGTAGAACCACTTTATGTAGATTTATTCTTCACGAAGATTTTAATTTTTTAACCCAAAAAATTCAATTTATTTTCTTTATTCTTATTAATTTTAATTCCATTTTAATTCCTATAAAGAACCATTTCATGTAGATCTATTCTTCATGAAAATTTTAATTTTTTAACCCAAAAAATTCAATTTTTTTTTTATTCTCATGAATTTTAACTCCATTTTTAATTCCTATAAAGAACCATTTTATGTAGGTTTATTCTTCATTAAAATTTTAATTTTTCCCCCAAAAATTCAATTTATTTTCTTTATTCTCATTAATTTAATTTCCTTTTTTAACTCCTATGAAGAACGGTTTTTTGTAAGCTTTTTCCTCATTAAAATTTTAATTTTTTCCCAAAAAAATTCAATTTATTTTCCTTATTCCCATTGATTTAATTTCCTTTTTTAACTCCTTTGAAGAACCACTTTATGTAGATTTATTCTTCATTAAAATATTAATTTTTTAACCCAAAAAATTCAATTTTTTTTTTTATTCCCATTAATTTAATTTCCTTTTTTAATTCCTTTGAAGAACCGTTTTATGTAGGTTTATTCTTCATTAAAATTTTAATTTTTTCCCCCAAAAATTCAATTTATTTTCTTTATTCCCATTAATTTAATTTCCTTTTTTAACTCCTATAAAGAACGGTTTTTTGTAAGCTTTTTCCTCATTAAAATTTGATTTTTTCCCCCAAAAAATTCAATTTATTTTCTTTATTCCCATTTATTTAATTTCCTTTTTTAACTCATTTGAAGAACCATATTATGTAGATTATTCTTCATGAAAATTTTAATTTTTAAACCCAAATAAATCAATTTTTTTTTAAATTCTCATTAATTTTAATTCCATTTTTAATTTTTATAAAGAACCATTTTATGTAGGTTGATTCTTCATTAAAATTTTCATTTTTTCTCCCAAAAATTCAATTTATTTTCTTTATTCTCATTGATTTTATTTCTTTTTTTAACACCCACAAAGAATGGATTTTGTAGGCTTTTTCCTCATTAAAATTTGATTTTTTCCCCCAAAAAATTCAATTTATTTTCTTTATTCCCATTTATTTAATTTCCTTTTTTAACTCATTTGAAGAACCACATTATGTAGATTTATTCTTCCTGAAAATTTTAATTTTTTAACCCAAAAAATTCAATTTTTTCTTTATTCTCATTAATTTTAATTCCATTTTTAATTGCTATGAAGAACCATTTCATGTAGGTTGATTCTTCATTAAAATTTTAATTTTTTCCCCAAAAAATTCAATTTATTTTCCTTATTCCCATTAATTTAATTTCCTTTTTTAACTCATTTGAAGAACCATATTATGTAGATTTATTCTTCACTAAAATTTTAATTTTTTTACCCCAAAAAAAAATTTTTTTTTTATCCAATTAATTTTAATTCCATTTTTAATTCCTATGGAGAACCATTTTATGTGGGTTTATTCGTCATGAAAATTTTAATTTTTCCCCCAAAAATTGAATTTATTTTCTTTATTCTCATTGATTTTGTTTCTTTTTTTAACACCCACAAAGAACGGTTTTTTGTAGATTTATTCTTCATGAAAATTTTAATTTTTTCCCCAAAAAATTCAATTTATTTCGTTTATTTCCCATTAATTTAATTTCCTTTTTTAACTCCTTTGTAGAACCATATTATGTAGGTTTATTCTTCACGAAAATTTTAATTTTTGAACCCCAAAATGATAATTTTTTTGTTTTTTCAGCCTCCTCGGGGTCGTTCAAAATGACAAATTCTGGTGATTCTTTCCTCAGCCTTCAGTCCCTGAGCTCCTTCCAGAGCTCCCCAAACGTGCAGCCCCAGGTGGGTGAGAAACGGAAAAAATGGGAAAAATGGGAAAAAATGGGGAAAATGGGAAAAATGGGGAAAAATGGGGAAAATGGGAAAATTGGGGAAAAATGGGAAAAAATGGGGAAAATGGGAAAAATGGGGAAAATGGGAAAATTGGGAAAAAATGGGGAAAATGGGAAAAAATGGGGAAAATGGGAAAAATGGGGAAAATGGGAAAAATGGGGAAAATGGGAAAAAATGGGGAAAATGGGAAAAAATGGGGAAAAATGGGGAAAATGGGAAAAAATGGGGAAAATGGGGAAAATGGGGAAAATGGGAAAAAATGGGGAAAATGGGGAAAAATGGGAAAAATGGGAAAATTGGGAAAAAATGGGGAAAATTGGGGAAAATGGGAAAAATGGGAAAAATGGGAAAAAATGGGGAAAATGGGAAAAATGGGAAAAATGGGAAAAATGGGAAAAAATGGGAAAAATGGGAAAAAATGGGGAAAAATGGGGAAAAATGGGGAAAAATTAAAAAAACCAGAAAAAATTGGGAAAAAATGGGAAAACTTGGGAAAAAATGGGAAAAAAATCCCAAGTTTCTGCGCTAGGTCGGGGAAAAAAATGGGAAAAATTGGGAAAAATGGGAAAAAATGGGAGAAAATGAGGGAAAAATGGGAAAAATTGGGAAAAATTGGGAAAAAATGGAGAAAAAATGGGAAAAATTGGGAAAAATTGGGGGAAAAATGGGAGAAATTGGGAAAAATTAAAAAAAAACCAGGAAAAATTGGGAAAAAAAGGGAAAAAAATCCCAAGTTTCTGCGCTAGGTCAGGGAAAAAATGGGAAAAAATTGGGAAAAAATGGGAAAAAATGGGAAAAAATGGGAAAAAATGGGGAAAACTTGGGAAAAAATGGAAAAAATGGGAAAAATTAGAAAAAAACAGAAAAAATTGGGAAAAAATGGGAAAACTTGGGAAAACTTGGGAAAAAATGGGAAAAATTGGGAGAAATTGGGAAAAAAAGGGAAAAATTGGGAAAAATTGGGAAAAATTGGGAAAAAATGGGAAAAAAATGGGAAAAATGGGAAAAATGGGAAAAAATGGGAAAAAATGAGGAAAATTTAAAAAAAACAGGAAAAATTGGGAAAAAAGGGAAAAAAATCCCAAGTTTCTGCGCTAGGTCAGGGAAAAAAATGGGAAAAAATTGGGAAAAAATGGGAAAAATTGGGAGAAATTGGGAAAAATTGGGAAAAAAATGGGAAAAATTGGGAAAAATGGGAAAAATGGAGAAAAAATTGGGAGAAATTGGGAAAAATTAAAAAAAAAACAGAAAAAATTGGGAAAAAATGGGAAAACTTGGGAAAAAAATGGGAAAAAAAATCCCAAGTTTCTGCGCTAGGTCGGGGAAAAAATGGGAAAAATGGAGAAAAAATGGGAAAAAATGGGAAAAAATTGGGAAAATGGGAAAAAATGGGAAAAATTGGGAGAAATTGGGGAAAAATGAGAAAAAGGGAGAAAAAATGGGGAAGAATGGGGAAAAATGAAGGAAAAATGGTAAAAATTTTTTAAAAAAACAGAAAAAATAGGGAAAAACTGAGAAAAAATGGGAAAAATTGGGAGAAATTGGGAAAAAATTTAAAAAAAAACAGAAAAAATTGGGAAAAAATGGGAGAAATTGGGGAAAATCGGGAAAAATTTTTAAAAACCAAAAAATGGGGGAAAAAGGGAAAATTTAAAAAAAAACAAAACAGGAAAAAAGGGGAAAAAATGGGGAAATTGGGAAAAAATGGGGAAAAATGGGGGAAAATGGGGAAAAATGGGAGAAATTGGGAGAAATTGGGAAAAATTAAAAAAAAAACAGAAAAAATGGGAAAAAAATTCCCAATATGCAGCCCCAGGTGAGTGAGAAATGGGGAAAAAATGAGAAAAAATGGGAAAAATGGGGAAAAATGGAGAAAAAATGGGGAAAAATGGGGAAAAATGGTAAAAATTTAAAAAAAAACAAAACAGGAAAAATAGGGAAAAAATGAGAAAAAATGGGAAAAATTGGGAAAAATTGGGAAAAATTCAAATAAACCAAAAAATGTGGGGAAAAAGGGAAAAATTAAAAAAAACCCCAGAAAAAATAGGGAAAAAATGAGAAAAAATGGGAAAAAAATTCCCAATGTGCAGCCCCAGGTGGGTGAGAAATGGGGAAAAAATGAGAAAAAATGGGAAAAATTGGGAAAAATTTAAAAAAAAATAAAAAATTGGGAAAAAAAGGGAAAATTTTAAAAAAACCCAGAAAAAAATGGGAAAAAAATTCCCAATATGCAGCCCCAGGTGGGTGAGAAATGGGGAAAAAATGGGAGAAATAGGGAAAAAATGGGAAAAATTGGGAAAGATTGGGAAAAATTTAAAAAACCAGAAAAAATTGGGGAAAAATGGGAAAAATTGGGAAAAATTTTTTAAAAAAACACAAAATTGGGGAAAAAGGGAAAAATTAAAAAAAAAAAAAAAACCAGAAAAAATTGGGAAAAATGGGGAAAATTTAAAAAAAACAGAAAAAAATTGGGAAAAATGGGAGAAAATTGGAAAATTTTTGTAAAAAATGGGAAAAATAAAAAAAAAAAAAACAAGAAAAAATTGGGAAAAATGGGAAAACTTGGGAAAAAATGAGAAAAAAATGGGAAAAATTGGGAAAATTTTTTAAAAAACCGGGAAAAATGGGGAAAAAATGGGCAAAAATTAAAAGGAAAAAAAGGAAAAAATGGGAAAATTTTAAAAAAACAGAAAAAAATTGGGAAAAATGGGAGAAAATGGGAGAAAATGGGAAAAATTTTGTAAAAATTTGAAAAAATGTGGAAAAAATGGGGAAAATTGGGAAAAAATGGGGAAAATGTGAAAAAAATAGAAAAATTGGGAAAAACTTAAAAAAAACAGAAAAAATGGGAAAAATGGGAAAAATTTTTAAGAAACCAGGAAAAATTGGGAAAAATTGGGAAAAAAGTGGGAGAAATTGGGAAAAAATGGGAAAAAACTGAAAAACATGGGAAAAATTGGGAAAAAATTACAAATTTCTGTCCTAGCTCAGTGACAAAATTGGGAAAAAATGGGAATAATATCACAAATTTCTGCCCTACGTCAGTGAGAAAAATGGGGAAAAATGGGAAAAATTGGGAGAAAATGGGGAAAAAATGGAAAAAATTGGGAAAAATTTAAAAAAAACCTAGAAAAAAATTGGGAAAAGTTTTTAAAAAACCTAGGAAAAATTGGAAAAAAATGGGAAGATTTAGGAAAAAATGGGAAAAAAATCCCAAGTTTCTGCCCTAGGTTGGGGGAAAAATGGGAAAAAATGGGAAAAAATGGGAAAAAATGGGAAAAATTGGGAAAAATGAGGGAAAAAATGGGAAAAATCCCAAATTTCTGTCCCTGGTTATGGAGGAAAGTATTGTTCAGGTTTAATATAATTTTAATTTTAGTTATTATTTTTATTTTTGGTGGTGTTGAAATTTGCATTTTCGGTGAGAATTGTGAATTAAATTCTCTGTGAAATTCTTAATTCAATTCTGAAGTTCTCACTGAAATTCTTGTTGGAATTATCCATGAAAATCTTAATTAAATTCTTAAATTGTCATTGAAATTCTCATTGAAATTCTGAAATTCTCACTGAAATCCTCAATGAAGTTCCAAAATTCCTAATGAAATTCTGAAATTCTCTGCAATTCTCTGAAATTCTCAACGAAA
This sequence comes from Acanthornis magna, assembly GCA_036785705.1. Taxonomy (NCBI): domain Eukaryota; kingdom Metazoa; phylum Chordata; class Aves; order Passeriformes; family Acanthizidae; genus Acanthornis; species Acanthornis magna. The sequence goes on from JAWUZG010001236.1 coordinate 67,540, forward strand.
TTCTGAAATTTTTACGAAAATTCTCCCTGAAATCCCAAAATTCTCTCTGAAATTCAGAATTCTCACTCAAATCATTACCAAAAATCATCACCCAAATTCCTATTAAAATTCTCACTCTCAAATTCCCAAATTCTCCCCAAAAATTCTCCCGAAAATTTTCTCGATTCCTTAAATTCTTCCCAAATCCTCAACTCCTTATCCTAAAATTCTTATTTTCGCTTTAAGAATTTCTTTCCTCCTATGGAAATCGACCCAAAAATTCATATTTTAACAATTTTTTCCTGCGTTTTTTCCATTTTTTCCCCATTTTTTCCCCATTTTTTCCCCAATTTTCCCCTTTTTTTCCCCATTTTTCTCCATCTTTCCCCCATTTTTTCCCATTTTTTCCCTCATTTTTTCCCCATTTTTTCCCTCATTTTTTCCCCATTTTTTCCCTTTTTTCCATTTTTTCCCATTTTTTCCCCTTTTTTTCCCATTTTTTCCCCTTTTTCCCCATTTTTTCCCATTTTTCCCCTTTTTTCCCCATTTTTTCCCAATTTTCTCCATTTTTCCCCATTTTTTTCCCCCATTTTTCCCCATTTTTCCTCCATTTTTTCCCCATTTTTCCTCCATTTTTTCCCATTTTTCCCCATTTTTTCCCCTCATTTTTTCCCCTTTTTTTCCCATTTTTCCCCTCATTTTTTCCCTTTTTTTTCCCATTTTTTCCCAATTTTCTCCATTTTTTCCCCATTTTTTCCCCTTTTTTTCCCCATTTTTTCTCCATTTTTTCCCCATTTTTTTCTTTTTTCCCCATTTTTCCCCATTTTTCTCCATTTTTCCCCTCATTTTTCCCCATTTTTCCCCTCATTTTTTCCCTTTTTTTTCCCATTTTTTCCCCTTTTTCACTTTTTTCCCCCTTTTTTAAACTTTTTCCCATTTTTTCTCCATTTTTTCCCATTTTTTCCCCTTTTTTTTCCCTTTTTTCTCCATTTTTTCCCCATTTTTTCCCCCAATTTTCCCCATTTTTCCCCCATTTTTTCTCAATTTTTCCCCCTTTTTTCCCCCTTTTTCCCCATTTTTCCCCCATTTTTTCCCTTTTTTCACTTTTTTCCCCCTTTTTTAAACTTTTTTTCCCATTTTTTCTCAATTTTTTCCCATTTTTTCCCCTTTTTTTCCCTTTTTTCTCCATTTTTTCCCCATTTTTTCCCCATTTTTTTCCCATTTTTTCCCCTTTTTTTCCCATTTTTCCCCATTTTTTCCCTTTTTTCACTTTTTTCCCATTTTTTCTCCATTTTTTCCCATTTTTTCCCCTTTTTTTCCCTTTTTTCTCCATTTTTTCCCCATTTTTTCCCATTTTTTCCCCATTTTTTCCCTTTTTTTCCATTTTTTCCCCATTTTTTCCCCATTTTTTCCCCTTTTTTCTCCATTTTTTCCCCTTTTTTTTCCCCCATTTTTTTCTCTTTTTTCCCCATTTTTCCCCGTTTTTCCCCCTCATTTTTTCCCCTTTTTTTCCCATTTTTCCCCTCATTTTTTCCCCTTTTTCCCATTTTTTCCCAATTTTCTCCATTTTTTCCCCATTTTTTCCCTCATTTTTTCTCCATTTTTTCCTCTTTTTTCCCCATTTTTTCTCCTTTTTTCCCATTTTTTCTGCATTTTTTCCCATTTTTCCCCATTTTTTCCTTTTTTTCCATTTTTCCCCATTTTTTCCCAATTTTCTCCATTTTCCCCATTTTTCTCTTTCTCCATTTTTCCCCATTTTTTCCCATTTTTTCAATTTTTTCCCCATTTTTTCCCAATTTTCTCCATTTTTTCCCCATTTTTCCCCTCATTTTTTCCCTTTTTTCCCATTTTTTCCCCATTTTTTCCCATTTTTTCTCATTTCCCCTTTTTTCCCCATTTTTTCTCAATTTTTTCTCCATTTTTCCCCTTTTTCCCCATTTTCCCCCCCTTTTTTCCCATTTTTTCCATTTTTCCCCATTTTTCCCATTTTTTCCCCATTTTTCCCCTTTTTTCTCCATTTTTTCACTTTTTTCCCATTTTTTCTCCATTTTTTCCCCTTCTTTTTCCCCTTTTTTTCCCCCATTTTTTTCCTCTTTTTTCCCCATTTTTCCCCATTTTTCTCCATTTTTCCCCATTTTTCCCCGTTTTTCCCCATTTTTTCCCCTCATTTTTTCCCCTTTTTTTCCCATTTTTCCCCTCATTTTTTCCCCTTTTTCCCCATTTTTTCCCAATTTTCTCTCCATTTTTTCCCCCATTTTTTCCCTCATTTTTTCTCCATTTTTTCCTCTTTTTTCCCCATTTTTTCTCCTTTTTTCCCATTTTTTTCTGCATTTTTCCCATTTTTCCCCATTTTTTTCCTTTTTTTTCCATTTTTCCCCATTTTTTCCCAATTTTCCCCTTTTTTTCCCTTTTTTCTCCATTTTTTCCCCATTTTTTCTCCATTTTTTCCCCATTTTTTCCCCATTTTTTCCCCTTTTTTTCCCATTTTTTCCCCTTTTTTTCCCCATTTTTTCCCCTTTTTTCCCATTTTTCCCCATTTTTCCCCATTTTTTCCCTTTTTTCACTTTTTTCCCATTTTTTCTCCATTTTTTCCCATTTTTTTCCCCTTTTTTTCCCTTTTTTCTCCATTTTTTCCCCATTTTTTTCCCCATTTTTCCCCATTTTCCCCATTTTTTCCCCTTTTTTCTCCATTTTTTCCCCATTTTTTTCCCCATTTTTTCCCCTTTTTTCTCCATTTTTCCCCTTTTTTTCCCCATTTTTTTTTCTCTCTTTTTTCCCCATTTTTCCCCATTTTTCCCCATTTTTCCCCATTTTTTCCCTATTTTCCCCATTTTTCCCCATTTTTCCCCATTTTTTTCCCCATTTTTTCCCCTCATTTTTTCCCCTTTTTTTCCCATTTTTCCCTCATTTTTC
>JAWUZG010001237.1:0-49085 GCA_036785705.1 Acanthornis magna
AAAAATCCCCTCAGGGAACCCGAAATCTCCTCAGGAACCTCTCCCAAAATCCCCTCAGGGTTCCCCAAAAGGAGAGAACACCGAAATCCCCTCAGAGACCCCAAAATCCTCTCAGAGACCCCAAAATCCTCTCAGGGACACCAAAATCTCCTCAGGGACCTCTCCCAAAATCTCCTCGGGGTCCCCAAAGGGCGGGAACACCAAAATCCCCTCAGGGATCCCAAAATCCCCTTAGGGAACCCCGAAATCACCTCAAGGACACCAAAATCCCCTCAGGAATCTCTCCCAAAATCTCCTCAGGGTTCCCCAAAAGGCGGGAACACCGAAGTCCCCTCAGAGACCCCAAAATCCCCTCAGGGATCCCAAAATCCCCTCAGGAACACAAAAATCCCCTCAGGGACCCCGAAATCCCCTCAGAGACCCCAAAATCCCCTCAGGGATCCCAAAGTCCCCTCAGGGACTCCTCAGTGACTCCCTCAGGGCTCCCCAAAGCGCGGAAAGCCCAAAATCCCCTCAGGAAACCTCAAAATCCCCTCAGGAACTTCCTCCAATCCCTCAGAGACCCCAAAGAGCCCTCAGAGCTCCCCCCTCTTCCCTCACGTCCCCTCACGGTTCCCGCGCCGCCTCCCCCGTCCCTCAGGACCCCTCAAATCCTCCCGAAACTCCGCGGGGACACCCGGAGATACACCCAAGCATCCCAAAGACCCCAAAATTCCCAAAAAAACAAAAAAATTCCCACATTTATCCCCCGGGAAACCACAGCCGCCCTCACCCAGCTGAGGATCTCCCGCCAATGGCGGCCCCGCCTCGGAAGTGCGCAGCGATTGGTTGGAAATACCTCACGTGACCCTCAACTTCCGGTGAATGGGCGCCGCCATATTACGACCGAAAATCCGGAAGTTCGGTGTACGGAGCCGCTCTACTGAGGGCAGAACGGAACTTCCGGTGCATGGGCGCCGCCATCTTGACCCGACCGGAAGTGTCTCCTCAGAAACGAGCGCGGCGTACCGGAAGTTCTCCATGGGCGCCGCCATATTGAGCGTGGAGCCCCCTCCCCAAAAATTAGTCCCACCCCCCACCCCCACCCCAAAATCGCGGGTTTGGACCCCCCAAAACCACCCCAAATTTGGGCTAAAATCCCCGAATAACCGAACCTCCCCCTCCCCAAATTTCCCCCCTCCCCAAATTGTGAGGATTCCCCCAAAATGTGGAGACCTCCCCCCCAAAAAAAACCCCAAAAAGACATTTTTTGGAACCAAATTTTTATTGCCGGGACCCCCCCGGGGACCCCCCGAAATCTGGGCGGTGTCACCTGGAAAGGAAAACAAAAAAGGATTAACGGAGAGCTCCAAAACGCACCCAAAAATTCCAAAATCCATGCAAAAAATTCCAAAATCATCCAAAAATTCCCAAAATCATCCCAAAATTCCCAAAATTTGCCTCGGGGGCCCCCTCAGACCCCCCCGGGGTGTCAAATCCTCGGGGGGGGCACAGGAATCCTCAGGGGGGGTCAGAGCCCAGTGCTGCCATCATGGGGGGCCCCAAAAAATCCCAAAATTCCTGAAAATTGCCCCAAATTCCCTGAAAATTGTCCTGAATTCCCAAAAGATTACCCCAAATTCACCAAAAATTGCTCCAAATTCACAAAAAATTACCCCAAATTCCCCTAAAATTGCCCCCAATTCCCTGAAAATTACCCCAAATTCCCTGAAAATAGTTCCAAATTCCCCAAAAATTACCCCGAATTTCTCAAAAATTACCCCAAATTCCCAGAAAATCATCCCAAATTTCCAAAAAATGTCCTTGAACCGCTCCGAAATTCCATTTAAAACCCCAAAAATTCCCCAAAATCGCCTTGGAATTCCCTCAACTTCACCCCAAATCCCCAAAAATCCTAAATCCACTTTGAACTCCCCAAATTCACCCAAAATTCAAAAAAAATTTCATTTTCATCCCTTGGACTCCCCCGAATTTCCCCCAATTTTCCCTAAATCCTCCTGAAACACCTCTGACTTCCCCAAAAATTCCCAAAATTCGCCCAAATCCTCTCCGAATTCCCCAAAATCCTTCCAAAATCCTCTTGGAATTGCTGCAAAACTTCCCAAAATCCTCCCAAAACCTCCTAAAAACTCCATAAATCTACCCAAAATTCAGTTTAAAACCCCAAAAATTCACTATAAAACACAAAAATTTCACTTTAACTCTAAAAAATTCACTTTAACCTCCCCCAAAATTCACTTTAAATCCCAAAAATTCACTTTAAACACCCAAAATTTCACTTCAACTCCCCAGAAATTCACTTTAAACCCCAAAAAATTGCACTTAAATCTCTCCAACTCTCCCAAATTTCGTCCAATCCACCCCAAATTTTTTCCAGATTTTTCCCCAACTCACCGAATTGGGGAAATTGGGCAATTTTGGGTTCTGGGGCTCAATCCTCCTCCTCGTCCTCGCCTCCCCCGGCTCCCCCCTGACCCTTTTTGGCATTTTCCCCCAAAATCTTCCTAAATCCTTCCAAAACTCCCCCAAAATCCCAAAATTCCCCTAAAAACCCACCTGAAATCCACTATAAACCCCGAAAATTCACTTTAAACCTCCAGAAATTCACTTTAAACCCCAAAAATTCACTTTAAACTCCAAAAAATTCACTTTAAACACCCAAAAATTCACTTTAAACCTCCAGAAATTCACTTTAAAACCCCAAAAATTCACTTTAAACCTCCAGAAATTCACTTTAAACCTCCAGAAATTCACTTTAAACCCCCAAAAATTCACTTTAAATACCCAAAAATTCACTTTAAACCCCTCCAACTCTCCCAAATTTCATCCAATCCACCCCAAATTTTCTCCAAATTTTCCCCCAACTCACCGAATTGGGGAAATTGGGCAATTTTGGGGTTCTGGGGCTCAATCCTCCTCCTCGTCCTCACCTCCCCCGGCTCCCCCCTGCCCCTTTTTGGCATTTTTGCGTTTGACCCTCCCGGGCCTTCCTCCTCCGTAGGGCGAGCGCAGCGAGAAGTCGATGTGTTTTTGGGAGTCCAGGCGCACGATGAACGACGGGATGTTCACCACCTGCTTCCGGACCCTGAAATTTGGCATTTCCAAAAAAAATCCGGGGTCAAAATACCAAAATTTGGCTTTTTTAGGGGAAAAAAATGGCGAAAATCGGTGGTTTTTAGGTGGAGAAATGTGATTTATTGGATGGAAAATTGGGATTTATTTGGGTCAGGGTCAGGGATGTTCACCACCTGCTTCCGGACCCTGAAATTTGGGATTTCCACAAAAAATCCGGGGTCAAAATACCAAAATTTGGCTTTTTTAGGGGAAAAAAACCCACAAAAAACGGAGTTTTCGGGGCAAAAATACCACCATTTTGGGGGGGTTTGAGAGGAAAAATTGGGATTTATTTGGGTCAGGGTCAGGGATGTTCACCACCTGCTTCCGAACCCTGAAATTTGGGGATTTCCAAAAAAAATCCGGGGTCAAAATACCAAAATTTGGCTTTTTTAGGGGAAAAAAGCACAAAAAAAATAGCATTTTCACACAAAAAAAACCCCAAAAATTGGCAGGTTTTGGGAGTCCAGGCGCACGATGAACGACGGGATGTTCACCACCTGCTTCCGGACCCTGAAATTTGGGATTTCCAAAAAAAATCCGGGGTCAAAATACCAAAATTTGGCTTTTTTAAGGGAAAAAATGGCGTAAATCTGCCTTTTTAGTGACAAAAAACCAGCAGTTTTTGGAGGAAAAAATGGGAATTATTTCAGTGAAGGTCAAGGATGTTCACCACCTGCTTCCGGACCCTGAAATTTGGCATTTCCAAAAAAATCCGGGGTCAAAAGCACGAAATTTGGGGATTTTAGGGGAAAAAATGGCGAAAATCGGCATTTTCGTGACAAAAAACCAGCAGTTTTTGGAGGAAAAATGGGAATTATTTCAGTGAATGTTAGGGATGTTCACCACCTGCTTCCGGACCCTGAATTTTGGGATTTCCAAAAAAAAATCCGGGGTCAAAATACCAAAATTTGGGGATTTTAGGGGAAAAAAACGACAAAAATCTGCATTTTCATGGGGGTTTTAGGTAGAAAAATGGGATTTATTGGGGGGAAAATTGGGATTTATTTAGGGATGTTCACCACCTGCTTCCGGACCCTGAATTTGGGATTTCCAAAAAAATCCGGGTCAAAATACCAAAATTTGAGGTTTTTAGGGGAAAATTTGGGGATTCTAGGGGAAAAAATCCCCAAAATTGGTGGTTTTGGGATGAAAAAATCATATTTTTTTGGGAAAATTGCAACTTATTTCGGTTAGGGATGTTCAGCACCTGCTTCCTCACCCTGAATTTGGGGGTTCCACAAAAAATCCGGGGTCAAAATCCCAAAATTTGGGGATTTTAGGAGAAAAAATCCCAAAAATCAGCATTTTTGGGGCGAAAAAATCACCATTTTGGGGGGGTTTGAGAGGAAAAATTTGGATTTACTTGGGTCAGGGTCAGGGATGTTCACCACCTGCATCTGGACCCTGAATTTGGCATTTCCAAAAAAAATCCGGGGTCAAAATACCAGAATTTGGGATCAAAGTCCTAAAATTTGGGTCCTGACCTCTGAAAATCTCCAGGAAAATCAGTTAGAAAATGGCAATTTTTGGTGATTTTGACCAAAATTTCACGAAGCTAAAACCCCAAACCATCCCAGATTTATCCGGGGGGGGTCTTCCCCTTTGATCCCACCCAAAAATTTGGGGAAAAAACCCCAGAATTTGGGGGGAAAAACCCTAAAAAATCTAAAACTCGACTCCAGAAATTTGTGCATCTCAGGGAAAATCAATGAGAAAATGGCGAATTTTGGGCGATTTTGACCAAAATTTCACGAAGCAAATCCCCCAAACCATCCCAGATTTATCCGGGGGGATCTTCCCCTTTAATCCCACCCAAAAATTTGGGGAAAAAAACCCAAAATTTGGGTAAAAAAACCTAAAATTTGGGTCCTGAACTCTAAAAATCTGAGAAAATCGGTGTGAAAACGGCAAATTTTGGGCGATTTTGACCAAAATTTCGCGATGCAAATTCCCCAAACCACCCCAAATTTATTCAGGGGAGTGTCCCACATGGATCCCACCCCAAAATTTGGGAATTTTGTTAATTTTGGGGCTTTTACCTGCTTCTCCACCCCCTTCGCAAGGTGTACGGCCGAGCGCGAGGATTTTGGGGTTTTTTCACCCAAAATTTGGGGGATTTGGACCAAAATTTCGTGAAATATCCTCAAAACCATCCTAAATTTATCCGGGGGGATCTTCTCCTTTGATCCCACCCAAAAATTCGGGGAAAAAAACAAAAATTTGGGAACAAAGCCCTAAAATTTGGGTCCTGAGCTTTAAAAATCATGATGAAAATCAGGAAAAAATGGCAAATTTTGGGCGATTTTGACCGAAATTTCACAATGCAAATCCCCCAAACCACCCCAAATGTTATCTTAAGTTATCTTTCTTGTCGATCCCACCCCAAAATTTGGGGAATTTCGGGGCTTTTACCTGCTTCTCCACCCCCTTCGCAAGGTGTACGGTTCGGGGCTTTTACCTGCTTCTCCACCCCCTTCGCAAGGTGTACGGCCGAGCCGCAGTGAGCCTTGCCGAGCGCGAGGATTTTGGGGTTTTTTCCCCCAAAATTCGGGGGATTTGGACCAAAATTTCGTGAAACATCCTCAAAACCATCCTAAATTAATCCGGGGGGATCTCCCGATGGATCCCACCCAAAAATTTGGGGAAAAAACCCAAAATTTGGGTACAAAACCCTAAAATTTGGGTTCTGAACTCTCAAAATCTGAGAAAATCGGTGGCGATTTTGACCAAAATTTCGCTAAGCAAATCACCCAAACCATCCCAGATTTATCCTGAGTGATTTTTCTCGTCGATTCCACCCCGAAATTTGGGAATTTTGTTAATTTTGGGGCTTTTACCTGCTTCTCCACCCCCTTCGCAAGGTGTACGGCCGAGCGCGAGGATTTTGGGGTTTTTTCACCCAAAAATTTGGGGGATTTGGACCAAAATTTCGTGAAATATCCTCAAAACCATCCTAAATTAATCCGGGGGGATCTTCTCCTTTGATCCCACCCAAAAATTCGGGGAAAAAAACAAAAATTTGGGAACAAAGCCCTCAAATTTCATTCTTGAGCTCTAAAAATGAGGAAAATTGGTGGGAAAATGGCAAATTTTGGGCGATTTTGACCAAAATTTCGCGATGCAAATTCCCCAAACCATTCCAAATTTATTCAGGGGGCTCTCAGTCATTAATCCCACCCCAAAATTTGGGAATTTTGTTAATTCCGGGGCTTTTACCTGCTTCTCCACCCCCTTCGCAAGGTGTACGGCCGAGCCGCACTGAGCCTTGCCGAGCGCGAGGATTTTGGGGTTTTTTCACCCAAAATTTGCGGGATTTGGACCAAAATTTCGTGAAACATCCTCAAAACCATCCTAAATTAATCCGGGGGGATCTCCCGATGGATCCCACCCAAAAATTTGGGGAAAAAACCCCAAAATTTGGGTAAAAAACCCTAAAATTTGGGTCCTGAACTCTAAAAATCTGAGAAAATCGGTGTGAAAACGGCAAATTTTGGGCGATTTTGACCAAAATTTCGCTAAGCAAATCACCCAAACCATCCCAGATTTATCCTGAGTGATTTTTCTCGTCGATTCCACCCCGAAATTTGGGAATTTTGTTAATTCCGGGGCTTTTACCTGCTTCTCCACCCCCTTCGCAAGGTGTACGGCCGAGCGCGAGGATTTTGGGGTTTTTTCACCAAAATTTGCGGGATTTGGACCAAAATTTCGTGAAACATCCTCAAAACCATCCTAAATTAATCCGGGGGGATCTCCCGATGGATCCCATCCAAAAATTTGGGAAAAAAATCCCAAAATTTGGGAACAAAGCCCTAAATTTGGGCCCTGAGCTCCAAAAATCATCACGAAATTTGGTGTGAAAATAGCAAATTTTGGGCGATTTTGACCAAAATTTCGCTAAGCAAATCCCCAAACCATCCCAGATTTATTCAGGGGAGTGTCCCACATGGATCCCACCCCAAAATTTGGGAATTTTGTTAATTTTGGGGCTTTTACCTGCTTCTCCACCCCCTTCGCAAGGTGTACGGCCGAGCCGCACTGAGCCTTGCCGAGCGCGAGGATTTTGGGGTTTTTTCACCCAAACTTCGGGAGATTTGGACCAAAATTCCACGAAGCTAAAACCCCAACCATCCCAAATTTATCCGGGGGGATCTTCCCCTTTCATCCCACCCAAAAATTTGGGGAAAAAAACCCAAAATTTGGGTAAAAAACCCTAAAATTTGGGTCCTGAACTCTAAAAATCTGAGAAAATTGGTGTGAAAAAGGCAAATTTTGGGCGATTTTGACCAAATTTCGCGATGCAAATTCCCAAACCATTCCAAATTTATTCAGGGGGCTCTCAGTCATTAATCCCACCCCGAAATTTGGGAATTTTGTTAATTCCGGGGCTTTTACCTGCTTCTCCACCCCCTTCGCAAGGTGTACGGCGGAGCCGCAGTGAGCCTTGCCGAGCGCGAGGATTTTGGGGTTTTTTCCCCAAAATTTCAGGGATTTCGGGGCAGGACGCACCGATGTGGCGCTGGCGGATCAGCACCCGCGCGTGGTGGATGGACTTGGCCAAGCCGAGTTTAAAACTTGAGTTTGGAGGCGACGCTCCAAGAAATCCTCGATTTTCAGCCCCAAAATGTAATCGAGTTTCATTTTGCCTTCGTCCAGGACTCCGATGCGAACGAGGCGGCGAAGGAGAGCGTTCCCTGAAAAAAAAACGGGGGAAAATCAGAGGAATTCGGGAAAAATGGGGGAAAATTGGGTTGAAGTGAGAAAAACTGGGGTGGGAAGGAGGAAAAATGGGAAAAAACAGGGTGGGGATTGGGGAAAAATTGGAAAAAATAGGAAAAAATGGGGTGGGAATTTAAAAAGTGGTGGAAAAATCAGGGAGGAAATGGGAAAAAAATGGGAAAAAATGGGGGGGAATTGGGGAAAATGGGGGAAGATCAGAGGGGTTTGGGAAAATAGGTGGGAAGTGGAAAAAATGGGGAAAAAATGGGGGAAAAATGGGGGGGAAATGGGGGGAAAATGGGGGGAAAATGGGGGAAAACGGGGTGGGAATTGGGAAAATGGGGGGAAAATGGGGAAAAAAATGGAAAAAATGGGGTGGGAATTGGAAAAATGGCAAAAAATGGGAAAAAAACGGGAAAAAGGGGAAAAAACGGGGTGGAGATTAACAAAATGATTGGAAATGGAGAAAAAAAAGAAAAAAAAAGAACAAAGACAAAAAGGGAAAAATGGGAAAATGTGAAAAAAGGGAAAAGGAGAAAAAGCAGGAGAGAAAAGGGAGAGAAAGATGAAAGACGAAAAGAAAAAAGGAGAAAAATGAGGGAAAGAGTAGAGAAAAAAAAGAGAAAAAATCGGGGTGAAAAAGGGAGGAAAATTGGGGAAAAAAAGGAGAAAAATTGGGGAAAGAAATGGGGGAAGAATAGAGGGGGAAAGGACGAAAAATGAGGAAAAACACTGCAAAAATTAGAAAAGCGAGGAAATTTGGAGGGAAAAACGAGACAAGAATGGAAACAAATAGCAAAAAAAATCAGAAATAAAACTGAAAAAAATCGGAAAAAATCCCAAAAAAACAGGAAAAACATTCTTAAAAAATCAGAAAAAAATGCGAAAAAAAGAGAAAAATTTAGGAATAAAAGGAGAAGGAAAATGAGAACTAAAAAGGACTTTTTTCGCCCCAAAAGTCACCCTCGAAGAGGCGCCGCGGGTCCTTCTCGTCGAGCGTCAGCAACTCCCGCGCAGCTTTGCGGATCTTGGCCAACGTGAACTTCACCCTCCACACCTCGCGCTTGTTCCGCAGCCCATACTCCCCTGGGAACGCAATTTGGGGGGATTTGGGGAAATTGGGGAAAATTCGGGGAATTTCGGGGAAATTCGGGGAATTTTGGGGGATTTTGGGGAAATTTCGGGAAATTTGGGGGAAATTTCGGGGAATTTTGGGGAAATTTCGGGGAATTTGGGGGAATTTTCGGGGAATTTTAGGGAAATTTCGGGGAATTTCGGGGGAATTTTGGGGAAATTTTGGGGAAATTCGGGGAAATTTCGGGGAATTTGGGGGAATTTCGGGGAAATTTGGGGGAACTTGGGGGAATTTCGGGGAATTTTGGGGGAATTTCGGGGAATTTTGGGGAAATTCGGGGAAATTCGGGGAAATTTGGGGAAATTCCGGGGAATTTTGGGGAAATTTCGGGGAAATTTGGGGAAATTCGGGGAAATTTGGGGAAATTCCGGGGAATTTTGGGGAAATTTCGGGGAAATTTGGGGAAATTCGGGGAATTTGGGGAATTTTGTGGAAATTTCGGGGAATTTGGGGGAATTTTGTGGAAATTTGGGGAAATTTCGGGGAATTTCGGGGAAATTTAGGGAATTTTCGGGGAATTTCGGGGAATTTCGGGGAAATTTGGGGGAACTTGGGGGAATTTCGGGGAATTTTGGGGGAATTTCGGGGAATTTCGGGGAATTTCGGGGAAATTCGGGGAAATTTCGGGGAATTTTGGGGAAATTTCGGGGAAATTTGGGGAAATTCGGGGAATTTGGGGAATTTTGTGGAAATTTCGGGGAATTTGGGGGAATTTTGTGGAAATTTGGGGAAATTTCGGGGAAATTTTGGGGAATTTTTGGGGAATTTTTGGGGAAATTTCGGGGAATTTCAGGGAAATTTCGGGGAATTTCAGGGAAATTTTGGGGAATTTTGGGGAAATTTCGGGGAATTTTCGGGGAATTTCAGGGAAATTCGGGGAAATTTCGGGGAATTTCAGGGAATTTCGGGGAATTTTCGGGGAATTTCGGGGAAATTTTGGGGAATTTTGGGGAATTTTGGGGAAATTTCGGGGAATTTTCGGGGAATTTCAGGGAAATTCGGGGAAATTTCGGGAAATTTCGGGGAATTTCGGGGAATTTCAGGGAATTTCGGGGAATTTTCGGGGAATTTCGGGGAAATTTCGGGGAAATTTCGGGGAATTTTGGGGAATTTCGGGGAATTTCAGGGAATTTGGGGGAATTTGGGGGAATTTGGGGGAATTTCGGGGAATTTGGGGAAATTCGGGGAAATTCGGGGAATTTTGGGGAAATTTCGGGGAATTTTCGGGGAAATTTCGGGGAATTTCGGGGAATTTTGGGGAAATTTTGGGGAAATTTGGGGGAACTTGGGGGAATTTCGGGGGAATTTGGGGGAGTTTCGGGGATTTCCGAGCCGCGGGAATTGGGCAGTTGGGGTTTTTACCGATGAGTTTGAGCTCCTGGTCGAGTCGCGATTTCTCGAAGGGACGCCGCGGGGTCACGTAGGTCTTGCGACACACCCAGCTCCGGGCCACGGGCATGGCGACTGAGGCGGGGATATCGCGAGAGCAGAGCGCGATAAAACCCCGTCCGAGGAGTTTCACCCTCCCCTCACAGCACCCGGGACCCCCAAATCCCCCCAAAATCGGCCCCAAAGCACCGCAGCCGCAGGGGACCCCCAGAATATATCGTGGGAGAGATTATATCGCGATATGAGCCCCCGCTCAGAACCCCCCTCAGGCCAACAGCGACGCCCCCAAGGCTTTGGGCACCCCAAGCTACCCCCTCGGGGCCCTTCCGCAATCCCAAATTCCCCAAAAACTCCCAAAAATCTCCCAAAAATAAGGGCCCCCCCCACCCACGTGCGGCGCCCGCCGCGCTCTGCGCATGCGCGCCCTCCCCGCCCGCCAGGGGGCGCCCGCGCGGCGCATGCGCAGTCAGGGCCCCGCGCAGGCCCCGAAGCCTCGCCAAGGCCTCGGCCCCGCCCGGAGGCGCCGCCGCTGCTCCCGGCAGGGCTCGGGCAGGCCCCGGAAAGCTCCGGAAAGGCTCCGGGAAAGGCCCCGGGAATGCCGGAGGGACCACCCCCGGTAGCGGCAGCGAGTGCGGCCTCACCTCAGCTCCGCCGCGCTCGCGGGTACCGAAAGGAGGCGGCGGCCGCCAGCGCCGCTTTATATACACCGGCGGGAGAGGCCGCGCCTCCTCGAGCCTCGCCAGCCAATGGGAGCGCGCGGTGCGGGCGGCGCCGGCCAATGGGAGCACGGGGCGGGGAGATCATAGAGATGAGGAGCGGCCCCGTCGGGCGCCGCCATCTTTGCCTGAGGGCGGAGGGGTGCGCGGGGTCCTCCAAGGGAGGGGGGGCGTTTGGGGGACATTGGGGGGACACTGGGGGGACATTGAGGGACACTGGGGGGACATTGGGGGTCACGCGCATGTCCAGGGGTGTCACCAGTGTCCCACGGGCGGCGGGAACACGCGGGGGGGGTTTGGTGGCTCTGTGTACCCCCCATGTCCCCCCAATATCCATCCACATCCCCCGGAATCCCCCAAAATCACCCCAGGCTTCCCCAAAATTCCCCAAAATCACCCCGAAATTCCCCCGAAATCCCCCAGACCCCCCAATGTCCCCTCAACGTCCCCGATGTCCTCCCTGTGTCCCCAACGTTCCCCAAAACTCCCCAAAATCCACCCCGAAACGCCCCAAATCCTACTCCAGACCCCCCAAACCCCCCAAAATCCCCCCAAAAACCCCCCAAAATCTCCCCATCCCCATCCGCAACCCCCCCGTTGCCATGACAACGCCCCTCCATCCCCGCCCCGCCCCTCCGCGGCTTTGATTGACAGCCGCCTGGGCCAATCAGCGGCGGCTCCGGGCAGGGCGGGACCATTCCGGGGGGCTCGGGGGGGGGTCCGGGGGGTGGGGGGGGGGGTCGCCGTCGGTCCCGATCGGTCGCGACAGCGGCGCCTCGGCCGCCTCCGCACCCGGGGACCCCCCCGGGACCCCCCCCTTTTGTCCCCGGGGCCTCGCGCGACCCCGCCCCTTTTTTCGGACCCCCCCCTTTGTCCCCCCCGCCCCTCCGTCCCGTCCCCCCCCCCCAAATCCCCTTTTTTTTTCCTCTGGAAATTCCCCTTTTTCCCCATTTTTTTCCCCCTCGTTTTTCCCTTTCCCCCCCCAATTCCCTTCCCTCCCTCCCTTGAAATCCCTTTTTTTCCCATTTTTCCCCATTTCCCCCTTTTTTTCCCCATTTCCCCTTTTTTTTTCCCCATTTCCCCTTTTTTTTCCCCATTTCCCCTTTTTTTCCCCATTTCCCCCTCCCCTTCTCCCCATTTTCCCTCCTCTCCTTCCCCTTCCCCCCTCCTAAAATTCCTATTTTTCCCTTTATTTTTCCCCAATTTCCCCTCCCCTTTTCCCCATTTTTCCCTTCACAAATTTCCCTTTTTCCCCCCTTTTTCCCCCATTTTCCTCCCCTCTTTTCCCGCCTTAATTTCCCCATTCCCCCCCCATATTTTCCCCGTTTCCCCCCAATTTTTCCCTCCTTAAATTCCCCTTTTTCCCCCCATATTTCCCCCATTTCCCCCCCATATTTTCCCCTCATAAATCCCCCAGTTTTCCCCCCATTTCCCCCCATAAATTCCCCATATTTTCCCCATTTTTCCCCCATAAATCCCCTATTTTTTCCCATTTCCCTCCCATATTTTTCCCCATTTTCCCCCATATTTTCCCCCCATAAATTCCCCATTTCTCCCCCATTCTCCCCCATATTTTTTCCCATTTTTCCCCCATAAATCCCCCACATTTTCCGTATTTTCCCCCATAAATTCCCCATTTTTTCCCCATAAATTCCCCATTTTTCCCCATAAATTCCCCATTTTTCCCCATTTTTCCCCCATATTTTCCCCACATTTCCCCCATAAATTCCCCATATTTTCCCCCCATTTCCCCACATTTTCCCCATTTTTCCCCCATAAATTCCTCATTTTCCCCCCATTTTTCCCCCATTTTTCCCCCATAAATTCCCCATTTTCCCCCATATTTTCCCCCACATTTCCCCCATAAATTCCCCATATTTTCCCCCCATTTCCCCACATTTTCCCCATTTTTCCCCCATAAATTCCCCATTTTCCCCCATATTTTCCCCCATTTTTCCCCCATAAATCCCCCATTTTTCCCCCATTTTTCCCCCATTTTTCCCCCATTTTTCCCCCATAAATTCCCCATTTTTCCCCCATTTCCCCCCCATTTTTCCCCCATAAATTCCCCATTTTTTTCCCATTTTTTTTCCCATTTTTCCCCATTTTTCCCCATTTTCCGCTCCCTTCCTCCCCCATCACTCCCCCATGCCCCCCCCCGGCCCTCGCTGACCCCTCCCCCCAGGCCGGGGGGGGTCCGGGATGCGCTGGGCGGGGCCGCCCCTCCCCCTCCCCCTGCCCCTGCCCCTCCCCCTGCCCCTGCCCCCGCCCCTCCCCCCCCTGCTGCTGGCGGCCATGGCCTCGCTGGGACCCCCGGGAGCGGCGGCGGCGCCCCCGCAGCGCGGTGAGTGCGAGCGGCCGTCTGTCCGTCTGTCCGTCTGTCCGAGTGTCCATCTGTCCGTCTGTCCGAGTGTCCGTCTGTCCGGGTGTCCGAGTGTCCGAGTGTCCGTGTGTCCGTGAGTCCATCTCTGTCTGTGAGTGCGAGCGGCCGTCTGTCCGTCTGTCCGAGTGTCCATCTGTGTGTGTGTCCATCTGTCCCAGTGTCCGTCTGTCCGTCTGTCCGAGTGTCCGAGTGTCCGTCTGTCCGAGTGTCCGTCTGTCCGTGAGTCCATCTGTGTGTGTGTCCATCTGTGTGTGAGTGCGAGTGTCCGTCTGTCCGAGTGTCCGTGTGTCCGTCTGTGTCCATCTGTCCGAGTGTCCGTCTGTCCGAGTGTCCGTGAGTCCATCTCTGTCTGTGAGTGCGAGCGGCCGAGTGTCCGAGTGTCCGTCTGTCCGGGTGTCCGTGTGTCCGTGAGTCCATCTGTGTGTGTGTCCATCTGTGTGTGAGTGCGAGCGGCCGTGTGTCCGAGTGTCCGTCTGTCCGGGTGTCCATCTGTGTGTGTGTCCATCTGTCCCAGTGTCCGTCTGTCCGTCTGTCCGGGTGTCCGTGAGTCCATCTGTGTGTGTGTGTCCATCTGTGTGTGAGCGCGAGCGGCCGAGTGTCCGTCTGTCCATCTGTGTCCATCTCTGTGTGTGTGTCCGTGTGTCCGAATGTCCATTTGTGTGTGTGTCTGTGTGTCCGTCTGTCCGAGTGTCCGTGAGTCCGTCTGTGTGTGTGTGTCCATCTGTGTGTGAGTGCGAGCGGCCGAGTGTCCGAGTGTCCGTCTGTCCGAGTGTCCGTCTGTCCGTCTGTCCATCTCTGTGTGTCCATCTGTGTGTGTGTCCGTGAGCCCATCTGTCTGTGTGTCCATTTGTGTGTGTGTCCAAGTGTCCGTCTGTCCGGGTGTCCGTGTGTCCATGAGTCCATCTCTGTGTGTGTGTGTGTGTGTGTGTCCGTCTGTCCATCTCTGTGTGTGTGTCCGAGTGTCCGAGTGTCCATCTGTCCGTCTGTCCGAGTGTCCGTGTGTCCGTCTGTGTGTGAGTGCGAGCGGCCGAGTGTCCATCTGTCCGTCTGCCCGTCTGTCTGTGTGTCCATCTCTGTGTGTGTGTCTGACTGTCCGAGTGTCCGTCTGTCCATCTGTGTCCATCTCTCTGTGTGTGTGTCCGTCTGTCCGAGTGTCTGTGTGTCCGTCTGTGTGTGTGTGTGTGTGTCCGTCTGTCCGGGTGTCCGTGAGTCCATCTGTCTGTGAGTGCGAGCGGCCAAGTGTCCGTGTGTCCGTGTGTCCGAGTGTCCATCTGTGTCCATCTGTGTGTGTGTGTGTGTGTCCGTCTGTCCAAGTGTCCGTCTGTCCATCTTTGTGTGTGTGTGTCTGTCTGTCTGTCTGTCCGTGTGTCCGTGAGTCCATCTGTGTGTCCATCTGTGTGTGTGTGTCCATCTGTCTGTGAGTGCGAGCGGCCGAGTGTCCGTCTGTCCGGGTGTCCGTGTGTCCATCTCTGTCCGAGTGTCCGTCTGTCCGGGTGTCCATGTGTCCATCTCTGTCCGAGTGTCCGTCTGTCCGGGTGTCCGAGTGTCCGAGTGTCCGTGAGTCCATCTCTGTGTGTGTGTGTGTGTCCGTCTGTCCCGGTGTCCGTGAGTCCATTTGTGTGTGTGTCCAAGTGTCCGGGTGTCCGTCTGTCCATCTGTGTCCGTGTGTCCATCTCTGTGTGTGTGTCCGACTGTCCGAGTGTCCGTCTGTCCATCTGTGTCCATCTCTGTGTGTGTCTATGTGTCCGTCTGTGTGTGTGTCCGAGTGTCCGAGTGTCCATCTGTGTGTGTGTGTGTGTGTCCGTCTGTCCATCTTTGTGTGTGTGTGTCTGTCTGTCTGTCTGTCCGTGTGTCCGTGAGTCCATCTGTGTCCATCTCTGTCTGTGTGTCTGAGTGTCCGTCTGTCCGAGTGTCCGTGTGTCCGAGTGTCCATCTGTGTCCATCTCTGTGTGTGTGTCCATCTGTCTGTGAGTGCGAGCGGCCGAGTGTCCGTCTGTCCGGGTGTCCGTGTGTCCATCTCTGTCCGAGTGTCCGTCTGTCCGGGTGTCCATGTGTCCATCTCTGTCCGAGTGTCCGTCTGTCCGGGTGTCCGAGTGTCCGAGTGTCCGTGAGTCCATCTCTGTGTGTGTGTGTGTGTCCGTCTGTCCCGGTGTCCGTGAGTCCATTTGTGTGTGTGTCCGAGTGTCCGGGTGTCCGTCTGTCCATCTGTGTCCGTGTGTCCATCTCTGTGTGTGTGTCCGACTGTCCGAGTGTCCGTCTGTCCATCTGTGTCCATCTCTGTGTGTGTCTATGTGTCCGTCTGTGTGTGTGTCCGTGTGTCCGAGTGTCCGTCTGTCCATCTTTGTGTGTGTGTGTCTGTCTGTCTGTCTGTCCGTGTGTCCGTGAGTCCATCTGTGTGTGTGTGTCCATCTGTCTGTGAGTGCGAGCGGCCGAGTGTCCGTCTGTCCGGGTGTCCGTGTGTCCATCTCTGTGTGTGTGTCCGTCTGTCCGGGTGTCCGAGTGTCCGTCTGTCCGTGAGTCCATCTCTGTGTGTGTGTCCATGTGTCCGTCTGTCCCGGTGTCCGTGAGTCCATTTGTGTGTGTGTCCGAGTGTCCGGGTGTCCGTCTGTCCATCTGTGTCCATCTCTGTGTGTGTGTCCGTGTCTGTGTGTCCGTCTGTCCGTCCGTCCGTCAGTCATCTCTGTCCATCTGTCCGAGTGTACGTCTGTGTGTGTGTCCATCTGTGTGTCTGTCCGTCCATCCGTGTGTCCATCCCTGTGTCTATGTGTCCGTCTGTCCGAGTGTCCATCTGTCCGTGAGTCCGAGTGTCCGTGTGTCCGTCTGTCCATCTCTGTGTGTCCATCTGTGTGTGTGTCCGAGTGTCCGTCTGTCCGAGTGTCCATCTGTCCGTGAGTCCGAGTGTCCATGTGAGTCCATCTGTCTGTGTGTGTGTGTCCGTCTGTCCGAGTGTCCGAGTGTCCGTGAGTCCATCTCTGTGTGTGTGTCCGAGTGTCCATCTGTCCGAGTGTCCGTGTGTCCGTCTGTCCGGGTGTCCGTCTGTCCGAGTGTCCGGGTGTCCGTCTGTCCATCTCTGTGTGTGTCTCTGTGTGTGTCTGTGTGTTCGTCTGTCCGAGTGTCCGTCTGTCCGAGTGTCCGTCAGTCCATCTGTGTCCATCTCTGTGTGTGTGTGTCTGTGTGTCCGAGTGTCTGAGCGTCCGTGTGTCCATCTCTGTGTGTGTGTCCGAGTGTCCGTCTGTCCGAGTGCCCGTGAGTCCATCTGTCCATCTCTGTGTGTGTGTCCGTGTGTCCGAATGTCCATTTGTGTGTGTGTCTGTGTGTCCGTCTGTCCGTGAGTCCATCTGTGTGTGTGTGTGTGTGCCCGTCTGTCCGAGTGTCCGTGAGTCCGAGTGTCCATCTGTCTGTCCGTCTGTCCGAGTGTCCATTTGTGTGTGTGTCCATCTGTCTGTGAGTGCGAGCGTCCGAGTGTCCGTGAGTCCGTGTGTGTCCATCTGTGTGTGTGTCTGTGTGTCCGTCTGTCCATCTGTGTCCATCTGTGTCCATCCCTGTGTCCGTCTGTCCGTCCGTCCGTGAGTCCATCTGTCTGTCCCTGTGTCCGAATGTCCGTCTGTCTGTCCGAGTGTCCGTGAGTCCACCTGTGTCCATCTGTCTGTGTGTCCGTGTGCCCATCCGTCCATCTGTCCATCTGTCTGTGTCTCTGTGTCTGTTTGTCCATCTGTCCGTGTGTCCATCCATCCCTGTGTCCGTGTCTCCATCTGTCCATTTGTCCGTCTGTCCATGTGTCCGTCCCTGTATCCGAGTGTCCATCTGTCTGTGTGTCCGTGTGTCCATCCGTCCATCTGTCCATCTGCCTGTGTGCCCATCTGCCCATCTGTCCGTGCGTCCGTCCCTGTGTCCGTGTGTCCGTCTGTCCGAGCGTCCGTGAGTCCACCTGCGCGTGTGTCCGTCTGTCCGTGTGTCCGAGTGTCCGTCCGTCCGAGTGTCCACGCGTCCAAGCGTCTTTCTGTCCGTCTGTCCGTGCGTCCCTCTGTGCGCGTGTCCGTCTGTCCGTGTGCCCATCTCTCTGTGAGGCCGAGTGTCCGTCTGTCCGTCTGTCCGTCCGTGAGTCCGCGTGTCCATCTGTGCGTTTGTCTGTCTGTCTGTCCGTCTGTGGGTCCGAGTGTCCGTCTGTCCCGGTGTCCGTGAGTCCATCTGTCTGCGTGTCTGTGTGTCCGTCTGTCCATGAGTCCGTGAGTCCATTTGTCCGTTTGTCCGTGTGTCCATCCATCCGTGTGTCCGTCTGTCCGAGTGTCCGTCTGTCCAACTATCTATGAGTCCGTCTGTCCCTCTGTCCGTCTGTCCATCTGTCCGTCTGTCCATCTGTCCGTCCGTCCTGTGTCCATCCCGTGTCCGTCCGTCTGTCCGTCTGTCCACCCGTCCGTCCGTCCTGTGTCCATCCCGTGTCCGTCCGTCCGTCTGTCCGTCCCCGGTGTGGCCAAAGGGGGGGAGGGGTTGGGATTGGGCCCTGGGGGGGGGAGGGGCGATTGGGGGAGGGGCGGGGCCTAGGGGGAACCTCCCCAAAATCCCATTTTTTCCCCCCAAAATCTCATTTTTTTCCCCGAAATCCCTTTTTTTCCCCCAATTCCCATTTTCCCCCATTTTTCCCATTTTTCCCCCAAATTAATTCCATTTTTTTCCCCCCCAGGCTCTCCCCCCCCAAGCCGGGGGCTGCCAGAATCCCATTTTTTTCTCATTTTGTCACCATTTTTTCCCCTTTTTTTCCCCCCAAATCTCTTTCTTCCCATTTTTCCCATTTTTCCCATTTTCCCCCAAATTAATTCCCATTTTTTCCCCCCCAGGCTCTCCTCCCTTGGGCCGGGTGCTCCTGCTCCCCCAAAATCCCATTTTTTTCTCATTTTTTCCCATTTTTTCTCCGTTTTTTCCCCATTTTTTCCCCCCAAATCTCATTTTTTTCCCATTTTTCCCATTTTTCCCCATTTTTCCCCCAAATTAATTCCATTTTTTTCCCCCCCCAGGCTCTCCCCCCCCCAAGCCGGGGGCTGCCAAAATCCCATTTTTTTCTCATTTTTTCCCCATTTTTCCCCCCCAAATTCCGTTTTTCCCCCCAAATCTCTTTTTTCCCATTTTAAATCTCTTTTTTCCCATTTTTCCCATTTTTTCCCCAAATTAATTCCCATTTTTTCCCCCCCAGGCTCTCCCCCCCCGGGCCGGGTGCTCCTGCTCCCCCAAAATCCCATTTTTTTCTCATTTTTTCCCATTTTTTCTCCGTTTTTTCCCCATTTTTTCCCCCCAAATCTCATTTTTTTCCCATTTTTCCCATTTTCCCCATTTTTCCCCCAAATTAATTCCATTTTTTCCCCCCCAGGTTCTCCCCCCCCCAAGCCGGGGGCTGCCAAAATCCCATTTTTTTCTCATTTTTTCCCCATTTTTTCCCCGTTTTTTCCCCCCAAATTCAGGTTTTTTCCCTGATTCCCATTTTTTCCCTTTTGCCCCATTTTCCCCATTTTTCCCCCAAATCAATTCCATTTTTTTCCCCAGGCTCTCCCCCCCCGGGCCGGGGACTGCTGCCTCCCCCCCAAAATCCCATTTTTTTCCCCATTTTTTCCCCATTTTTTCCCCGTTTTTTCCCCCCAAATTCAGGTTTTTTTCCCCCCAAATCTCATTTTTCCCATTTTTCCTCATTTTTCCCCAAATCAATTCCATTTTTTCCGCAGGCTCTCCCCCCCCGGGCCGGGGGCTGCTCCCTCCTCCCTCGGCAGTGCTGCTCCTCTCCTGCTCGGGGCTCGTGGCCTTCGTCCTCCTCCTCCTCACCTGTCTGTGCTGCAAGCGCGGAGACCTCGGCTTCAAGGTGAGAATCCCAAAAATCCCAAAATTTACCCCAAAATAAAAAAAACCCGAAAAAATCCACCTTGAAATGGCGAAAATTCCAAAAAAAAAAAAAAATCCACCCCAAAATCCTCCTCCTCCTCCTCACCTGCCTGTGCTGCAAGCGCGGAGACCTCGGCTTCAAGGTGAGAAAATCCCAAAAATCCCAAAATTTACCCAAAATAAAAAAAATCCCCGAAAAAATCCACCCTGAAATGGTGAAAATACAAAAAACCCAAAAAAATCTGCCCCAAAATCTCCAAAATCTGCCCCAAAATCCTCCTCCTCCTCCTCACCTGTCTGTGCTGCAAGCACAGCAACCTCGGCTTCAAGGTGGGAAACCCAAAAACCCCAAAATTTACCCCAAAATAAAAAAATCCCCAAAAAAATCCACCCTGAAATGGCGAAAATACAAAAAAAACCCAAGAAAATCTGCCCCAAAATCTCCAAAATCTGCCCCAAAATCCTCCTCCTCCTCCTCACCTGTCTGTGCTGCAAGCGCGGAGACCTCGGCTTCAAGGTGAGAAAATCCCAAAAATCCCAAAATTTACCCCAAAATAAAAAAAAACCCCGAAAAAATCCACCCTGAAATGGTGAAAATACAAAAAACCCAAAAAAATCTGCCCCAAAATCTCCAAAATCTGCCCCAAAATCCTCCTCCTCCTCCTCACCTGTCTGTGCTGCAAGCACAGCAACCTCGGCTTCAAGGTGAGAATCCCAAAAATCCCAAAATTTACCCCAAAATAAAATAATCCCCAAAAAAATCCACCCTGAAATGGCGAAAATACAAAAAAAACCAAAAAAATCCACCCCAAAATCCTCCTCCTCCTCCTCACCTGCCTGTGCTGCAAGCGCGGAGACCTCGGCTTCAAGGTGAGAAACCCAAAAATCCCAAAATTTACCCCAAAATTTACCCCAAAATAAAAAAATCCCCAAAAAAATCCCAAAATCCTAAAAAAATCCCCCAAAAAATCCACCCTGAAATGGCGAAAATACAAAAAAACCCAAATCTGCCCCAAAATCTTCCCTGCCTTCATCCTCCTCCTCACCTGTCTGTGCTGCAAGCGCGGAGACCTCGGCTTCAAGGTGGGAAAATCCCAAAAATCCCAAAATTTACCCCAAAATAAAAAAAAACCCCGAAAAAATCCACCCTGAAATGGTGAAAATACAAAAAACCCAAAAAAATCTGCCCCAAAATCTCCAAAATCTGCCCCAAAATCCTCCTCCTCCTCCTCACCTGCCTGTGCTGCAAGCGCGGAGACCTCGGCTTCAAGGTGGGAATCCCAAAAATCCCCAAATTTACCCCAAAATAAAAAAAAACCCCGAAAAAATCCACCCTGAAATGGTGAAAATACAAAAAACCCAAAAAAATCTGCCCCAAAATCTCCAAAATCTGCCCCAAAATCCTCCTCCTCCTCCTCACCTGTCTGTGCTGCAAGCACAGCAACCTCGGCTTCAAGGTGAGAATCCCAAAAATCCCAAAATTTACCCCAAAATAAAATAATCCCCAAAAAAATCCACCCTGAAATGGCGAAAATACAAAAAAAACCAAAAAAATCCACCCCAAAATCCTCCTCCTCCTCCTCACCTGCCTGTGCTGCAAGCGCGGAGACCTCGGCTTCAAGGTGAGAAACCCAAAAATCCCAAAATTTACCCCAAAATTTACCCCAAAATAAAAAAATCCCAAAAAAATCCCAAAATCCTAAAAAAATCCCCCAAAAAATCCACCCTGAAATGGCGAAAATACAAAAAAACCCCAAATCTGCCCCAAAATCTTCCCTGCCTTCATCCTCCTCCTCACCTGTCTGTGCTGCAAGCGCGGAGACCTCGGCTTCAAGGTGAGAATCCCAAAAATCCCAAAATTTACCCCAAAATAAAAAAAAACCCCGAAAAAATCCACCCTGAAATGGCGAAAATACAAAAAAACCCAAAAAAATCTGCCCCAAAATCTCCAAAATTTGCCCCAAAATCCAAAAAAACTCCCAAAAAATCCACCCTGAAATTAAAAAAAAAAAAAAAAAAAACAGGAAAATTCGCTTTGAAATTTTCCCCAAAAAAACCAAAATCTCTTCCCCAAATTCCCCAACTTGAGCTCCCAAAAATTCCCAAAATTCTCCCAAAAATTCCCAAAATTCTCCCAAAATTCCCAAAATTCGTCCCCAGGAGTTTGGGAACCCCAAGGGGGAGGAGGGAATTTCTCGTCCAAAATTTCCTCAAAAAATTCCACGAATTAGCCCCAAAATTCCCCCAAAAATTCCCAAAAATTCCCAAAAAATCTGCAAAAATCCCAAATTTTCCCAAATTTTCCCAAACTTCCCTCAAGAGTTCGAGAACCCTGAGGGGGACGAGGATTCCATGGATTTTTCACCCAAAAATTTTAAAGGAATTTTTAAAAAAAATTTTAAAAATTCAGAAAAAAATCCCCAAAAAATCCAAAAAAATCCCAAAAATTCCCAAATTTTCCCAAATTTCTCAAATTTGTCCCCAGGAGTTCGAGAACCCCGAGGGAGATGATGACTCAGCAGATTTTTCACCCAAAAATTCCCCAAAAAAATCGAAAAAAATCTTCTAGAAATTTTTTAAAATCCAAAAAAAATCCCAAAAAATCCCAAATTTCCCAAATTTCCCCAAATTTTCCCAAAATTTCCCGCAGGAGTTCGAGAACCCCGAGGGAGACGATGACTCAGCAGATTTTTCACCAAAAAATTCCCCAAAAAAAATCGAAAAATATCTTCTAAAAATTTTTTAAAATCCCAAAAAAATCCCCAAAAAATCCCAAAAAATCCCAAAAATTCCCAAATTTTCCCAAAATTTCCTATATTTGTCCCCAGGAGTTCGAGAACCCCGAGGGAGATGATGACTCAGCAGATTTCTCGCCCAAAATCCCCCCAAAAATTAAAAAAAATCCCCAAAAAATCCCCAAAAAATAATAAAAAAAAATTATAATTTTTTTAAAAAATCCCCAAAAAATCCCAAAAATTCCCAAATTTCCCCAAATTTTCCCAAAATTTCCCGCAGGAGTTCGAGAACCCCGAGGGAGATGATGACTCAGCAGATTTTTCACCAAAAAATTCCCAAAAAAATCGAAAAAAATCTTCTAAAAATTTTTAAAAATCCCAAAAAATCCCAAAAAATCCCAAATTTCCCAAATTTCCCCAAATTTTCCCAAAATTTCCCGCAGGAGTTCGAGAACCCCGAGGGAGATGATGACTCAGCAGATTTTTCACCCAAAAATTCCCCAAAAAAATCGAAAAAAATCTTCTAAAAATTTTTTAAAATCCCAAAAAAATCCCAAAAAATCCCAAATTTCCCAAATTTCCCCAAATTTTCCCAAAATTTCCCGCAGGAGTTCGAGAACCCCGAGGGAGATGATGACTCAGCAGATTTTTCACCCAAAAATTCCCCAAAAAAATCGAAAAAAATCTTCTAAAAATTTTTTAAAATCCAAAAAAAATCCCCAAAAAATCCCAAAAAAATCCCAAAAATTCCCAAATTTTCCCAAAATTTCCTAAATTTGTCCCCAGGAGTTCGAGAACCCTGAGGGGGACGATGACTCAGCAGATTTTCACACAAAAATAAAAAAAAAAGAGTTTAAAAAATCTTTAAAAAATTTTTAAAAAATTTTTTAAAAATTAAAAAAATCTCAAAAAATTCCCCAAAAATTCCCAAATTTCCCCAAATTTCCCCAAATTTCCCCAAATTTCCCGCAGGAGTTCGAGAACCCCGAGGGAGACGATGACTCAGCAGATTTTTCGCCTCCCCCCGAGGATTCGTCGTCCTCCCCCTCCCCCACCCCCGAGGTGTTCGTGGTGCCCCTGGACCCCCCCGGGCCCCCCCGGAGCCCCCGGGTAGGGAAACTGGGGAGAAAAAACGGGAAAATGGGAAAAACGGGAAAATTGGGGGGAAATTGGAAAAAAATGGGGAAAAATGGGGAAAAATGGGGAAAAACGGGGAAAAAATGGGGGAAAATGGGGAAAAATTGGGGAAAAATGGGGAAAAATTGGGGGAAAATTGGGGAAAAAATGGGAAAAATTGGGGGAAGAAAGTAAAAAAATCGGGGGGGTAATGGTTAAAAAATGGGGGAAATTGGGGAAAAATGGGGAAAAAATGGGGAAAAAATGGGGAAAAAATGGGGAAAATTGGGGAAAAAATTGGGGAAAAAATGGGGAAAAATGGGGAAAAAATCGGGGGGAAAATGGGGAAAAATTGGTGAAAAATGGGGAAAAACGGGGAAAAAATGGGGAAAAAATGGGAAAAAATTGGGGAAAAAATGGGGAAAAAATGGGGAAAATTGGGGAAAAAAGGGGAAAAATTGGGGAAGAAAGTAAAAAAATCGGGGGGGTAATGGTTAAAAAATGGGGAAAATTGGGGAAAAAATGGGGAAAAAATGGGGAAAAAATGGGGAAAATTGGGGAAAAAATTGGGGAAAAAATTGGGAGAAAATGGTAAAAAATTGGGGGAAAATGGGAAAAAATTGGGGGGAAAATGGGGAAAATTGGGGAAAAAATTGGGAGAAAATGGTAAAAAATTGGGGAAAAAAGGGGAAAAATTGGGGGAAAAAAGTAAAAAAATCGGGGGGGAAATGGTTAAAAATTGGGAAAAAATGGGGAAAATTGGGGAAAAAATTGGGAGAAAATGGTAAAAAATTGGGGGAAAAAGGGGAAAAATTGGGGGAAAAAAGTAAAAAAATCGGGGGGAAATGGTTAAAAAATTGGGAAAAAATGGGGAAAATTGGGGAAAAAATTGGGAGAAAATGGTAAAAAATTGGGGGGAAAATGGGTAAAAAATGGTAAAAATTGGGGAAAAATGGGGAAAAAATGGGGAAATAAATGGGAAAAAAATGGGAAAAATGGGGAAATAAATGGGATTTTAGGGGTGGGGGAGGGGGGAATGGGATTGGGGGAAAATGGGGGAAAATGGAAAAAAATTGGGAGAAAATGAGGGGAAATGGTAAAAAGTGGGAAAAAATTGGGGGGAGGAGGAAAAAAATGGAGGAAAAATGCAGAAAAAAGGGAATTTTATGAGGAATGGGATTTTGGGGGTGGGGGAGGAGGGGAATTGGATTTGGGGGGATTTTGGGGGAATTTTGGGATTATTTTGGGGTTATTTTGGGATATTTTAGGGTTATTTTTGGGAGGGATTTTGGGGTTATTTTGGGGGTAATTTTGGGAGGATTTTGGGGTAATTTTGGGATATTTTAGGGTTATTTTTGGGAGGATTTTGGGGTTATTTTGGGGTAATTTTGGGATTATTTTCGGTTGATTTTTAGGGGATTTGGGGAGGCACTTTGTGCTGAATTTTGGGAGGTTTTGGGGTAATTTTCGGTGGATTTTGAGTTGATTTTTGGGGGATTTGGGGTTATTTTGGGGTTATTTTTGTGGTCATTTCGGGGTTATTTTTGTGGTCTTTTTGGGGTTATTTTGGGGGGAATTTTTGGGTGGATTTTTAGGGGATTTGGGGGAATTTTGGGGTTATTTTTTGGGGGATTTGGGGAGGATTTTGGGGACATCTCGGGGCCATTTCTCTATCATTTTTTGTGCAATTTCTCAGAATTTTGGGCTGATTTTTAAGGGGATTTTGTGGGAATTTTGGGGTTATTTTTTGGGGGATTTGGGGTTATTTTGGGGACATCTCGGGGCCATTTTTCCATCATTTTTTGGGCAATTTCTCACAATTTTGGGCTGATTTTTAGAAAATTTCCTTCAATTCCGTGGGGATTTCATCACATTCCGTCAGATTTCAGGGAATTCGGGAATTTCGGGTAAATTTGGGGTCCCGGACCCCCCAAAATTTGGGATTTTTTGGGATTTTTCCGCAGCTCCCCCGGGGCTGCAGCTCAGCTTCCTGCAGGAGATCGGCACCGCCTGGTTCGGAAAGGTGAGAAATTCCCAAATTTTTGGGGAAATTTTGGGGAAATTTTGGGAATTTTCGAGAATTTTTGGGAATTTCGGGAACTCGGGGCAGTCCCGGAGGATTTGGGACCAAATTTTGGGGAATTTTGGGAGGTCCTGGGAGGGAACGGAGAGGATTTTGGGGAGTCCGGGGAGGAAATTTGGGAAATTTTGGGGAAATTTGGGGAAAATTTGGGAATTTTTAAGGGAATTTTGTGGAAAATTGGGGAAAATTTGGGAATTTTGAGGGAATTTTGTGGAAATTTGGGGAAAATTTGGGAGTTTTTGAGGGAATTTTGTGGAAATTCAGAGAAAATTTGGGAATTTTTGTGGGAATTTTGTGGGAATTTGGAGAAAATTTGGGAATTTTGTGGAAATTTGTGGAAAATTTGGGAATTTTTGAGAGAATTTTGTGGGAATTTGGAAAAAATTTGGGAACTTTTGGAGAATTTGGGGAAAATTTGGGAATTTTTGGAGAATTTGGGGAAAAATTGGGAATTTTGGGGGGTCCTGGGAGGGATTTGTGAAAGAAATTTGGGAATTTTTGAGTTTTGTTTTTTAACCTTTTTTTTTTTAGTTATTTTGGGAAGAAATTTGGGAATTTTTGGGGATTTTTTTGTTGTTTTTTAACTTTTTTTGTTGTTATTTTGGGATTTTTTGGAGGATTTTGACTCCCCCGACCTCCCCCCAGGTGATTTTGGAGAGAATTTTTTTGGTTTTTTATGAGGATTTTTTGGGTTTTTTTTTTTTTTGGTTTTTAACCTTTTCGTTTGTTTGGTTTGGTTTGGTTTTTTTTGGGGATTTTTTTGGGGATTTTGGGATTTTCCCGCAGGTGATTTTAGGGGAGGTTTTTTGGGTGTTTTTAATGGGAATTTTTTTGGGATTTTTTTATTTAATTTTTTTGGGGGATTTTGGGATCTCCTGCAGGTGATTTTGGGGGAGGTTTTTTTGGTGTTTTTGGGCTTTTTTGGGGTGTTTTTAACCAGTTTTTTGGGGGGTTGGGGGTTTTTTTAGGGTGTTTTTAATGGGAATTTTTTTATATTTTTAACGGGGATTTTTTGGGGATTTTTTTTTTTGGATTTTGGGATTTTCCCGCAGGTGATTTTGGGGGAGCTGCGGGGGGGTCCCGACCCCGCCAGGTGATTTTGGGAGAGGTTTTTTGGGGATTTTTGGGTGTTTTTAACGGAGATTTTTGTGGTTTTTGGGGATTTTTTTGATATTTTTAACAGGAATTTTTTTTTTATTTTTTTAATTTAATTTTTGGGGGATTTTGGGATCCCCGCAGGTGATTTTGGGGGAGCTGCGGGAGGGTCCCGGCCCCGCCCAGGTGATTTTGGGGGAGGTTTTTTGGGGATTTTTGGGTGTTTTTAATGGGGATTTTTGGGGGTTTTTTGGGTGTTTTTAACGGGAATTTTTTGGGGATTTTTTTATTTAATTTTTTTGGGGATTTCGGGATTTTCCCCAGGTGATTTTGGGGGAGCTGCGGGAGGGTCCCGGCCCCGCCCAGGTGATTTTGGGGGAGGTTTTTTGGGGATTTTTGGGTGTTTTTAATGGGGATTTTTAGTTTTTTGGGTGTTTTTAACGGGAATTTTTTTGGGATTTTTTTATTTAATTTTTTGGGGATTTTGGGATCCCCGCAGGTGATTTTGGGGGAGCTGCGGGGGGGTCCCGGCCCCGCCCAGGTGGTGGTGAAGGAGCTGCGAGCAGGGGCAGGGACCCCCGAGAGGAAAAGATTCCTGGCCGAGGCTGAACCCTACAGGTACCGGAACCCCAAAATTCCCCCAAAATTCACCCCAAATTCACCCAAAATTCACCCCAAAATCCATCCCAAAATCATGACATTCATCCCAAAATTCACCCAAAATTTACCCCAAATTCACCCAAAATTCACCCCAAAATTCACCCCAAAATCCATCCCAAAATCATGACATTTACCCTGAAATTCATCCCAAAATTTACCCCAAAATTCACCCAAAATTCACCCCAAAATCCATCCCAAAATCATGAAATTTACCCCAAAATTCATCCCAAAATTTACCCCAAATTCACCCAAAATTCACCCCAAAATCCATCCCAAAATCATGAAATTTACCCCAAAATTCACCCAAAATTTACCCCAAAATCCATCCCAAAATCATGAAATTCACCCCAAAATTCACCCAAAATTCACCCCAAAATCCATCCCAAAATCATGACATTCATCCCAAAATTCACCCAAAATTTACCCCAAAATCCATCGCAAAATCATGAAATTTACCCCAAAATTCATCCAAAATCCACCCCAAAATCCACTCCAAAATTCACACCAAAATCATGAAATTCACCCCAAAATCCATCCCAAAATCATGAAATTCATCCCAAAATTCACCCCAAAATCCACCCCAAAATCCATCCCAAAATCAGGAAATTCATCCCAAAATTCCACCCAAAACTCCTCCCAGGGACCCCAAATTTCCCCCAAATTTTTCCCCAAATTTCCCCCAAATTTCCCCCAAATTTTTCCCAAATTTCCCCCAAATTTCCCCCAAATTTCCCCCAAATTTTCCCCAAATTTTTCCCAAATTTTCCCCAAATTTCCCCCAAATTTCCCCCAAATTATTCCCAAATTTTCCCCAAATTTCCCCCAAATTTCCCCCAAATTTCCCCCATATTTCCCCCATATTTTGGGGTGACCTCCCCAATTTTGGGACCCCAGGACTCTTCAGCACCCAAACGTGACCTCCCCCAAAATCCTTCCCAGGGACCCCAAAATCCCCAAAAATCCTCCCAAAATCCTCCCAAAATCCTTCCCAAGAACCCCAAATCCCCTCAGGGACCCCAAATTTCCCAAAAATATCTCAAATCTCCCCCAGGGACCCCAAAATCCTCCCCCAAAATCCCCCCAGGGACCCCAAAATTCCCAAAAATCCCCAAAAATTCCCCAAATCTGCTCCAAATTCCCCCCAAATCCCCTCCCAATTTCCCCCAAATTTCCCCCAAATTTTCCCCAAATTTCCCCCAAATTTCCCCCAAATTTTCCCCAAATTTCCCCCAAATTTTTCCCAAATTTTTCCCAAATTTCCCCCAAATTTCCCCCAAATTTCCCCAAATTTTCCCCAAATTTTCCCCAAATTTCCCCCAAATTTTCCCCAAATTTCCCCCAAATTTCCCCCAAATTTTTCCCAAATTTCCCCCAAATTTCCCCAAAATTCCCCAAATTTCCCCCAAATTTTTCCCAAATTTTTCCCAAATTTCCCCCAAATTTCCCCCAAATTTCCCCCAAATTTCCCCAAATTTTTCCCAAATTTTTCCCAAATTTCCCCCAAATTTCCCCAAATTTTCCCCAAATTTTTCCCACATTTCCCCCAAATTTTCCCCAAATTTCCCCAAATTTTCCCCAAATTTTTCCCAAATTTCCCCCAAATTTTCCCCAAATTTCCCCCAAATTTCCCCCAAATTTCCCCCAAATTTCCCCCAATTTTCCCCCAAATTTCCCCCAAATTTTCCCCAAATTTCTCCCAAATTTTCCCCAAATTTTTCCCAAATTTCCCCCATGTTTCCCCATTTTTCCCCCATATTTTGGGGTCCCAATTTTGGGGTGACCTCCCCAATTTTGGGACCCCAGGACTCTTCGGCACCCAAACGTGACCTCCCCCAAAATCCTTCCCAGGGACCCCAAAATCCCCAAAAAATCCTCCCAAAATCCTCCCAAAATCCTTCCCAAGAACCCCAAATCCCCTCAGGGACCCCAAATTTCCCAAAAATATCTCAAATCTCCCCCAGGGACCCCAAAATCCTCCCCCAAAATCCCCCCAGGGACCCCAAAATTCCCAAAAATCCCCAAAAATTCCCCAAATCTGCTCCAAATTCCCCCCAAATCCCCTCCCAATTTCCCCAAATTTTCCCCAAATTTTCCCCAAATTTTTCCCCAAATTTCCCCCAAATTTTCCCCAAATTTCCCCAAATTTTTCCCAAATTTTTCCCAAATTTCCCCCAAATTTCCCCCAAATTTCCCAAATTTTACCCAAGTTTCCCCAAAATTTCCCCCAAATTTTTCCCAAATTTCCCAAATTTCCCCCAAATTTTCCCCAAAATTTTCCCAAATTTCCCTCAAATTTTCCCCAAATTTCCCCCATGTTTCCCCCATATTTTTCCCAAATTTCCCCATATTTCCCCATATTTCCCCCATATTTTGGGGTGACCTCCCCAATTTTGGGACCCCAGGACTCTTCGGCACCCGAACGTCCTGCGCTGCCTCGGGGGCTGCGGGGAGCGCCCCCTGCTGCTCGTCATGGAGTACTGCCAGATGGTACCGAAAGTCGGGAATTTTGGGGAATTTTGGGAATTTTTGGGAATTTTTGGGGAATTTTTTGGAATTTTTTTGGAATTTTAGGAGGTCCTGGAGAGATTTGGGGAGGATTTGGGGTTTTTGGGGGAGATTTGGGGGCGATTTAAGGGAGTTTGGGGAAGATTTGGGGAGGATTGGAGGAATTTTAAGAGGGATTTTTTTTAATTTTTGGGAATTTTGGGGAATTTTGGGGAATTTTGGGGAATTTTCTGGAATTTTGGGTGATCCTGGGGGGATTTTTGGAGGATTTTTGGGTGATTTTGAGGGTCTGGGGGGTGGGGGGAGCGTCCCCTGCTGCTCGTCATGGAGTGCTGCCAGATGGTACCGAAATTCGGGAATTTTGGGGGAATTTTGGGAATTTTTTGGGAATTTTGGGGAATTTTTGGGGATTTTGGGAGGTCCTGGGGGGTCCTGGAGAGATTTGGGGAAGATTCGGGGGTGATTTAAGAGAGTTTGGGGAAGATTTGGGGAGGATTGGGGGAATTTTAAGAGGGATTTTTTTTAATTTTTGGGAATTTTGGGGAATTTTTGGTAATTTTGGGGAATTTTTGGGAATTTTAGGAGATCCTGGGGGGTCCTGGGGGGTCCTGGAGGGATTTGGGGAAGATTTGGGGGCGATTTAAGAGAGTTTGGGGAAGATTTGGGGAGGATTTGGGAATTTTAAGAGGGATTTTTTTTAATTTTCGGGAATTTTCGGGAATTTTTTGGAATTTTGGGATTTTTTTTTTGAATTTTCTGGAATTTTGGCTGATCCTGGGGGGATTTTTGGAGGATTTTGGGGATTATTTTGGGGAGTCTGGGGGTTGCAGGGAGCGCCCCCTGCTGCTCGTCATGGAGTACTGCCAGATGGTACCGAAATTCGGGAATTTTGGGGATTTTGGGGAAGTTTTTGGGAATTTTTGGGAATTTTAGGAGATCCTGGGAGGTCCTGGAGAGATTTGGGGAGGATTTGGGGAAGATTTGGGGAAGATTCAGGGGCAATTTAAGAGAGTTTGGGGAAGATTTGGGGAATTTTGAGAGGGATTTTTTTGAATCTTCGGGAATTTTCGGGAATGTTGGGAATTTTTGGGGAATTTTTGGGAATTTTTGGGAATTTTAGGAGATCCTGGGGGGTCCTGGGGGGTCCTGGAGGGATTTGGGGAAGATTCGGGGGCGATTTAAGAGAGTTTGGGGAAGATTTGGGGAGGATTTGGGAATTTTAAGAGGGATTTTTTTTAATTTTTGGGAATTTTTGGGAATTTTTGGGAATTTTCGGGAATTTTCTGGAATTTTGGGGAATTTTGGGTGCTCCTGGGGGGATTTTTGGAGGATTTTGGGGATTATTTTGGGGGGTCTGGGGGTTGCAGGGAGCGCCCCCTGCTGCTCGTCATGGAGTACTGCCAGATGGTACCGAAAATTCGGGAATTTTTGGGGCATTTTGGGAATTTTTTGGGAATTTATTTGGATTTTGGGGGGTCCTGGGGGGTCCTGGAGAGATTTGGGGAGGATTTGGGGGAGATTTGAGGGAGTTTGGGGAAGATTTGGGGAGGATTGGGGGAATTTTGAGAGGGATTTTTTTGAGTTTTCGGGAATTTTGGGGAATTTTTGGGAATTTTGGGGAATTTTGGGGAATTTTTGGGAATTTCAGGGGGTCTTGGAGGGGTTTAGGGAGAATTTGGGAGGATTTTGGGGATTTGGACGGATTTTGGGAGGGATTTTGGGAGTTTTGGGGAATTTTAGAGGGTCCTGGAGGGATTTTGGGGGAGTTTGGGGAGTTTTTTTGGGGGATTTTTTTGGGGTTTTGGTGTGGGAATTTGGGGTTTTTTGGGGATTTTTGGGGGATTTTTTGGGGATAATTTCGAAATTTTTTGGGTTTCCAGGATGACCTGAAGCGCTACCTGGGGAGGTTTTGGGGTTGGAATTTTGGGATATTTTTGGGGATTTTTTGGGATATTTTTGGGGTGATTTTTTGGGGATTTTTTGGGTTTTGGGGTGGGAATTTTGGGTTTTTTTGGGGTCTTGGGGATTTCAGGTTTTGGAGTTGGAATTTCAGGATTTTGGGGATTTTTTTGGGGATAATTTTGGATTTTTTTGGCATTCCAGGGTGACCTGGGGATGGTTTGGGTTGGGAATTTCGGGATTTTTTTGGGTTTCTCCAATCCAGGGATTTCGGGGTTGGAATTTTGGAATTTTTTGGGATTTTTTATATAATTTTTTGGATTTTTTTGGGTTTCCAGGGTGACCTGAGGGGGAGGTTTTGGGGTTGGAATTTTGGGATATTTTTGGGGATTTTTTGGGATATTTTTTGGGATATTTTTGGGGTGATTTTTGGGGATTTTTTGGGTTTTGGGGTGGGAATTTTGGGGTTTTTTTGGGTCTCTCCAATCAGAGGATTTCGAGGTTGGAATTTTGGAATTTTTGGGGATTTTTTTATATAATTTTTTTGATTTTTTTGGGTTTCCAGGGTGACCTGAAGCACTACCTGCGGGAGGTTTAGGGGTGGGAATTTTGGGGATATTTTCGTAATTTTGGGGGATTTTTGGGGGATAATTTCGGATTTTTTTGGCATTCCAGGGTGACCTGGGGATGGTTTAGGTTGGGAATTTCGGGATTTTTTTGGGTCTCTCCAATCTGGGGATTTCGGGGTTGGAATTTCAGGATTTTTGGGAATTTTTTGGAGATAATTTCGGATGTTTTTGGCATTCCAGGGTGACCTGAAGCTCTACCTGGGGATGATTTGGGGCGGGAATTTCAGGGAATTTTGGGATTTTTTTGTGTCTCTCCAATCTGGGGATTTCGGGGTTGGAATTTCGTAATTCTGGGGGATTTTTTTGGGGATAATTTCGGATGTTTTTGGCATTCCAGGGTGACCTGAAGTGCTACCTGGGGAGGTTTTGGGGTTGGAATTTTGGGATTTTTTTGGGTCTCTCCAATCCGGGGATTTCGGGGTTAGAATTTCATAATTTTGGGGGATTTTTTGGGGACAATTTCGGATTTTTTTGGCATTCCAGGGTGACCTGGGGATGGTTTGGGGTGGGAATTTCGGGATTTTTTTTGGGGTCTCCCCAATCCGAGGATTTCGGGGTCGGAATTTTGAATTTTTGGGGATTTTTTGGGGATAATTTTGGATTTTTTTGGCATTCCAGGGTGACCTGAAGCGCTACCTGGGGATGGTTTGGGGTTGGAATTTTGGGATTTTTTTTGTGTCTCTCCAATCCGAGGATTTCGGGGTCGGAATTTTGGAATTTTTGGGGATTTTTTGGGGATAATTTTGGATTTTTTTGGGTTTCCAGGGTGACCTGAAGCTCTACCTGGGGATGATTTGGGGCGGGAATTTCAGGGAATTTTGGGATTTTTTTGTGTCTCTCCAATCCAGGGATTTCGGGGTTGGAATTTTGGAATTTTTGGGGATTTTTTGGGGGATAATTTTGGATTTTTTTGGGTTTCCAGGGTGACCTGAAGCGCTACCTGCGCGCCCAGCGCGGGGAGGGGGGAGGGGCCCAGGGGGCAGGGCCTCCGCCCCTCCCCCCCCGCGATTTGGGGACCTTGCAGCGCTTGGCCCTCGAGGTCACCCGAGGGCTGCGGCACCTGCACCGCCACGGCTTCGTCCACAGGTACCCAAAATCCCCGAATTTCACCCCAAAAAATAGGATTGATCAAAAAAAAAAGTGAAATCCTGAAAAAAATCCGAAATTCCCACGGAAAAATACAAAAATTCTGTAAAAATCACGTTAAAAACCAAAAAAATCCACCCCAGAAATAACTGCACCGCCACGGTTTCGTCCACAGGTACCCAAAACCGCGAGATTTTGCCCCAAAAAATAGGATCGATCAAAAAAAATGTGAAAACGCAAAAAAAATCCGAAATTCCTGCGAAAAAATATCAAAATTCCAT
Source organism: Acanthornis magna (assembly GCA_036785705.1). Taxonomy (NCBI): domain Eukaryota; kingdom Metazoa; phylum Chordata; class Aves; order Passeriformes; family Acanthizidae; genus Acanthornis; species Acanthornis magna. The sequence goes on from JAWUZG010001237.1 coordinate 33,411, forward strand.
GAAAATGCCATTAAAAACCAAAAAATTCCACCCCAAAAATAACTGCGCCGCCACAACTTCATCCACAGGTACCCAAAATCCTGAGATTTCACCCCAAAAAATAACATTGGACCCAAAAAAATGCGAAATCTCAAAAAAAAATCTGAAATTCCCATGGAAAAATACAAAAATTCCATAAAAATTGCATTAAAAACCAAAAAATTCCACCCCAAAAATATCTGCACCGCCACGGCTTCGTCCACAGGTACCCAAAATCCTGAGATTTTACCCCAAAAAATAGGATTGATCAAAAAAAAAGTGAAATCCTGAAAAAAATCCGAAATTCCTGCGAAAAAATATCAAAATTCCATGAAAATCCCATTAAAAATCGCATTTAAAATCCCAAAAATAACTGTGCCACCACGGCTTCGTCCACAGGTACCCAAAATCCTGAGATTTTACCCCAAAAAATAACATCGGACCCAAAAAAATGCGAAATCTCAAAAAAAATCTGAAATTCCCATGGAAAAATACAAAAATTCCATAAAAATTGCATAAAAAACCCAAAATTCCACCCCAAAAATAACTGCACCGCCACGGCTTCGTCCACAGGTACCCAAAACCGCGAGATTTCACCCCAAAAAATAGGATTGATCAAAAAAAATGTGAAATCCTGAAAAAAATCCGAAATTCCCATGGAAAAATATAAAAATTCTGTAAAAATCACGTTAAAAACCCCAAAATTCCACCCCAAAAATAACTGCACCGCCACGACTTCGTCCACAGGTACCCAAAATCCCCAGATTTCACCCCAAAAAATAGGATTGATCAAAAAAAATGTGAAATCCTGAAAAAAATCCCAAATTCCCACGGAAAAATATCAAAATTCCGTAAAAATCGCATTAAAAATTGCATTTAAAATCCCAAAAATATCTGCACCGCCACGGCTTCGTCCACAGGTACCCAAAATCCCCGAATTTCACCCCAAAATTTGGGATCGGCACCAAAAAAAAAAAGCGAAAATGTGTTTTTTTCCCCAAATTTGGGGATTTCGCCCCAAATTTCTTTATTTTCCCTCCCAAATTTTGGGATTTTTCCCTTCCCAAATTTCTTTATTTTGATTCCCAAATTTTGGGATTTTCCCCAAATTTCAGGATATTTTTCCCAGATTTCTTTATTCCCCCCCCCCCCAATTTCAGGATTTTCTCCCCAAATTTTGGGATTTTTTTGTCCCCAAATTTCAGGATTTTTTTCCTAATTTCTTTATTTTTCATCCCAAATTTTGGGATTATTTTTTCCCCCAAATTATGGAATTTTTCCCCAAATTTCAGGATATTTTCCCCCAAATTTCAGGATTTTTTCCCCAAATTTCAGGATTTCCCCCCCAAAACTTTCTTTTTTCCCCAAAATCCCAATTTTTTTCCCCAAAATCCCAATTTTTTTCCCAAAACCTCAATTTTTTCCCCAAAACCCCAATTTTTTCCCCCAAAACCCCAACTTTTTTCCCCAAAATCCCAATTTTTTTCCCAAAACCCCAATTATTTTTCCCAAAACCCCAATTTATTCCCCAAAATCCCAATTATTTTCCCCAAAATCCCAATTTTTCCCCCAAAACTTTGGTTTTTTCCCAAAATCCCGTTTTTTTCCCAAAATCCCGTGTTTTCTCCCCAAACTTTGTTTTTTCCCCAAAATCCCAATTATTTTTTCCCCAAAATCCCGGTTTTTTCCCCAAAATCCCGTGTTTTCTCCCCAAACTTTGTTTTTTTCCCAAAATCCCAATTATTTTCCCCAAAACTTGGTTTTTTCCCAAAACCCCAATTTTTTCCCCCAAAATCCCAATTTTTTTCCCCAAAATCCCATTTTTTCTCCCAAGACCCCAATTTTTTGGACCCAAAATCCTGTGTTTTCTCCCAAACTTTGTTTTTTTCCCCCAAACCCCAATTATTTTTTCCCCAAAATCCCATTTTTTTTCCCCAATATCCCAATTTTTTCTCCCAAAACCCAATTTATTCCCCAAAATCCCAATTTTTTTCCCCAAAACCCCAATTTTTTCCCCAAACCCCCAATTTTTTCCCCCAAAACCCCAACTTTTTTCCCCAAAATCCCAATTTTTCTCCCAAAATCCCGTGTTTTCTCCCCCAAACTTTGTTTTTTTCCCCAAAATCCCATTTTTTTCCCCAAAATCCCATTTTTTTCCCCAAAACCCCAATTTTTTCCCCCAAAACCCCAACTTTTTTCCCCAAAATCCCAATTTTTCTCCCAAAATCCCGTGTTTTCTCCCCCAAACTTTGTTTTTTCCCCAAAATCCCATTTTTTTCCCCAAAATCCCGTGTTTTCTCCCCAAACTTTGTTTTTTTCCCCAAAACCCCGTTTTTTTCCCCAAAACCCCAATTCTTTTCCCCAAAACCCCAATTTTTTCCCCCAAAACCCCAACTTTTTTCCCCAAAATCCCAATTTTTTTCCGCAAAACCCCAATTATTTTCCCCAAAACCCCAATCTTTTCCCCAAAATCCCAATTTTTTTTCCCTACACCCCAATTTTTTTCCCCAAAAATTTGGTTTTTCCCAAAACCCCAATTATTTTCCCCAAAACCCCAATTTTCTCCCAAAACCCCAATTATTTTTTCCCCAAAATCCCGTTTTTTTCCCCAAAACCCCAATTCTTTTCCCCAAAACCCCAATTCTTTTCCCCAAAATCCCAAATTTTTTCCCCAAAACCCCAATTCTTTTCCCCAAAACCCCAATTCTTTTCCCCAAAATCCCAAATTTTTTCCCCAAAACCCCAATTCTTTTCCCCAAAACCCCGTTTTTTTCCCCAAAACCCCAATTATTTTTCCCCAAACTTTGTTTTTCCCCAAAACCCATTTTTTTTCCCCAAAATCCTGGTTTTTTCCCCAAAACCCCAATTCTTTTTCCCAAAACCCCAATTCTTTTCCCAAAATCCCAATTTTTTTCCCCAAAACCCCAATTTTTTTCCCAAAATCCCGTTTTTTTCCCCCGTTGCAGTGACCTGGCCCTGCGCAATGTGCTGCTGACCTCGGAGCTCACCGTGCGCCTCGGCGACTAACGGCCTGGGGCCAGCCAACTACCGGGTGCGGCCGGGGACATCGGGGACATTGGGGACATTCTGGGGGTGTTTGGGACATGGGGGACATGGGGACATTTAGGGACATTGGGGACATTGGGAGACACTGGGACGTTGGGGACACTGGGGACACTGGGGGCATTGGGGACATTGGGGACATTGGGGACACTGGGGACACTGGGGACACTGGGAGATTTGGGGACACTGGGGACATTGGGGACATTTGGGACACTGGGGACATTGGGGACATTGGGGACATTGGGGACATTGGGGACACTGGGGACACTGGGGACACTGGGAGATTTGGGGACACTGGGGACATTGGGGATTTGGGGACATTGGGGGCAGTGGGGACACTGGGGGATTGGGGACATTTGGGATATTTTCAGGATTTGGGGACATCAGGGACATTGGGGACACTGGGGACACTGGGGACATCCTTGGGGACACTGGGGACATTTAGGGACATTGGGGATGTTGGGGACACTGGGGACATTGGAGATTTGGGGACATTTGGGACATTTTGGGGACATTCTGGGGACACTTGGGGATGTTTGGGGACATTTAGGGACATTGGGGACATTGAGAATTTGGGGACATTTGGGACATTTTGGGGATTTGGGGACATTTGGGACACTTGGGGACATTTGGGGACATTGGGGACATTTGGGGACACTTGGGGACATTGGGGACATGGGGGACACTGGGGACACTGGGGACATTTGGGGACACTTGGGGACATTCTGGGGACATTGGGGACATTTGGGGACACTTGGGGACATTGGGGACACTGGGGGCAGTGGGGACAGTGGGGACATTTTGGGGACATTTTGGGGACATTTGGGGACATGGGGACATCGGGAATTGGGGACATTGGGGGAATTTGGGGGATGCTCGGGACATTTGGGACATTTTGAGAATTTGGGGACACTGGGGACACTGGGGACACTGGGGGAATTTGGGGATATTTTGGGGATTTGGGGACTTCGGGGACATTGGTGACATTGGGGATTGGGGACATTGGGGACATCCTTGGGGACATTTGGGGACCTCGGGGACACTGGGGACACTGGGGACATTGGGGACATTGGGAGACATTGGGGACACTGGGGACATTTGGGGACATTCTGGGGACACTGGGGACACTGGGGACATTTGGGGACATTTGGGGACATTGGGGACACTGGGGACATTGGGGGATTGGGGACATTGGGGACATTTAGGGACATTGGGAGACATTGGGGACAGTGGGGACGTTGGGGACATTGAGAATTTGGGGACATTGGGGACATTTTGGGGACTTTGGAGACATTGGGGACTTTGGAGACATTTGGGGACATTTGGGACATCCTTGGGGACATTGGGGACATTGGGGGATTGGAGACCTTGGGACATTGGGGACATTGGGGACATTTGGGACATTTTGGGGACACTGAGGGCATTGGAGACATTGGGGACATTTTGGACATTGGGGACATTGAGGACATCGGGGACACTGGGGACATTGGGGACATTTGGGACGTTGGGAGATTTGGGGACATTTTGGGGACGTTGGGGACATGGGGACATCCTTGGGGACATTCTGGGGACATTTTGGGGACTTTGGAGATTTGGGGACATTGGGGACAGTGGAGACATCCTTGGGGACATTGGGGACCTTGGGGACACTGGGGATGTTGGGGACAAATGGGGATTTAGGAACATTAAGGACATTTGGGACATTTTGGGGATTTGGGGACATCGGGGACATTGGGGACACTGGGGACATTGGGGACATCCTTGGGGACATTTTCGGGACATTTTGGGACATTTGGGGACTCGGGGGACACTGGGGATGTTGGGGGGTTGGGGACATTTGGGGACATTTGGGAACATTGGGGATTTGGGGACATTGGGAGATTTGGGGACATTGGGGACGTCCTTGGGGACATGGGGACATTGGGGACATCCTTGGGGGCAGTGGGGACATTTGGGACATTGGGGACACTGGGGACACTTGGGGACATTGGGACATTTTGGGGACATTGGGGGGGTTGGGTACATTGGAGACATTGGAGACACTGGGGACATCCTTGGGGACATTTTGGGGACATTTGGGGACATTGGGGATTTGGGGGCGTTGGGGGCATTTTGGGGATGTTGGGGACATTGGGGACAGTGGGAGATTTGGGGACATTGGGGACGTTCTTGGGGACATCGGGGACATTTGGGGACATTTTCGGGACATTTTGGGGACATCGGGGAGATTGGGGACACTGGGGACACTGGGGACATTGGGGACACTGGGGGATTTGGGGACATTTGGGGACCTTGGGGACATTGGGGACATTTTGGGGACACTGAGGGCATTGGAGACATTGGGGACATTTGGGGACATTGGGGATTTGGGGACACTGGGGACATTGGGGGAATTTGGGGATTGGAGACATTTTGGGGATTGGGGACATCAGGGACATTGGGGACATCGAGGGGATTTGGGGTGACCCTGAGTGACCCCGGGTGACCCCTGGTGACACCGAGCGGCGCTGGCTGTCCCCTCCCCAGGAGGATTACTTTGTCACCCCCGAGCGCGTCCTTGTCCCCTGCGCTGGGTGGCCCCGGAGCTGGTGACAGTGACACCGCGAGGGACGGTGGCGGTGGCACCGCAGAGCGCCGAGAGCAACGTCTGGTCAGCGCTGGGGACAGCGGGGACAGCGAGGGGACACTGGGGACAGCGAGGGGACATTGGGGACAGCGAGGGGACATTGGGGACAGCGAGGGGACATTGGGGATATCATTGGGGACATTGGGGACATCACTGGGGACACTGGGACAGCGAGGGGACACTGGGGACAGCGAGGGGACATTGGGGATATCATTGGGGACATTGGGGACATCACTGGGGACACTGGGGACAGCGAGGGGACACTGGGGACAGCGAGGGGACATTGGGGACAGCGAGGGGACATCACTGGGGACATCGCTGGGGACATCACTGGGGATATTGGGGACATTGGGGACATCATTGGGGACGTTGGGGACATCACTGGGGACATTGGGGACATCATTGGGGACATTGGGGACACTGAGGGGACATTGGGGATATCATTGGGGACATTGGGGACATCATCAGGAATGTCATCGGGGACATCCAGGACATCATTGGGGACATTGGGGACATCGCTGGGGACATTGGGACAGCATCGGGGGTTGGGGACATTGGGGACATCATCAGAAATGTCATCGGGGACATCCGGGACATCATTGGGGACATCATTGGGACACTGAGGGGACATTGGGGACATCACTGGGGACATTGGGGACATTGGGGGGTTGGGGACATCGCTGGGGACACCCCATGGCTCTGAGGTGACCCTGGGGGGAGTGACAATGAGGGTCACGTGACCCAGGGGAGGTGACACTGATGGTGACAATGACACTGACGGTGACAATGACAATGTCACCTCTGTCCCCTCAGGGCGCTGGGGGTGACACTGTGGGAGCTGCTGGAGTGGGGGGCGGTGACAATGACAGTGACAATGACACTGACGGTGACAATGACAATGTCACCTCTGTCCCCTCAGGGCGCTGGGGTGATGCTGTGGGAGCTGCTGGAGTGGTGACAATGACAATGACAATGACAATGTCACCTCTGTCCCCTCAGGGCGCTGGGGGTGACACTCTGGGAGCTCCTGGAGTGGGGGGCGGTGACACTGACGGTGACAATGACGGTGACAATGACACTGATGATGTCACCTCTGTCCCCTCAGGGCGCTGGGGTGACACTGTGGGAGCTGCTGGAGTGGGGGGCGGTGACAATGACAGTGACAATGACACTGATGATGACAATGACAATGTCACCTCTGTCCCCTCAGGGCCCTGGGGTGACACTGTGGGAGCTGCTGGAGTGGTGACAATGACAATGACAATGACAATGTCACCTCTGTCCCCTCAGGGCGCTGGGGGTGACTCTCTGGGAGCTGCTGAGTGGTGACAATGACACTGACGGTGACAATGACACTGATGATGTCACTATTGTCCCCTCAGGGCGCTGGGGGTGACACTCTGGGAGCTGCTGGAGTGGGGGGCGGTGACAATGACAGTGACAATGACACTGATGATGTCACTATTGTCCCCTCAGGGCCCTGGGGGTGACTCTCTGGGAGCTGCTGGAGTGGGGGGCGGTGACAATGACACTGACGGTGACAATGACACTGATGATGTCACCTCTGTCCCCTCAGGGCGCTGGGGGTGACACTGTGGGAGCTGCTGGAGTGGGGGGCGCAGCCCCTCCCCCACCTGTCGGACCGAGAGCTCTTGGGACACCTGAGGAGTCACCGAGCCCCGGGACTGCCCCGGCCCAGGGTGGCACTGCACCGCAGTGGTGAGGGACACCGTCGGGGACATTGGGGACACATTGGGGACATTGGGGACACTGGGGACATTGGGGACATCGGGGGATTGGGGATTTGGGGACATTGGGGACATTGGGGACACATTTGGGACATTGGGGATTTGGGACATTGGGGACTCAGGAGTCACCGAGCGCCAGGACTGCCCCGGCCCAGGGTGGCACTGCCACCGCAGTGGTGAGGGACACGGGGACACCATCGGGGACATCATCGGGGACATTGGGGAATTGGGGACATTGGGGACACATTTGGGACATTGGGGACATTGAGGGAATTGGGGATGGTGGGGGGATTGGGCACATTGGGGACATTGGGGACACTGGGGACACTGGGGACATCAGGGGATTGGGGATATTTGGGATTTGGGGACATTGGGGACTTTGGGGACGTTCAGGCAATTTCCCCCAATCCCCCAATGTTCCACTGTCCCAATGGATTGGGGACATCCCCAACGTCCCCAATGTCCCCAATGTCCCCAATGCCCCCAATGTCCCCAACGTCCCCAATGTCCCCAACGTCCCCACTGTCCCCGTGTCCCCAGGTTCGAGCTGCTGCAGTCCTGCTGGCGCCCCTCCCCCCAGCAGCGCCCCACACTGGAGCAGTTCCACGATGGCCTCGTGTCCCTCCTGGGCTGTCCCCAAGGGTCCCCTCCCCCTCCCCCGGTGCCACCGCCGCCGCTGTCCCCTCCGCCGGCGGTGTCACCGTTCCCTCTGCTGGACACTTTCCCGGACCCCGAGGACGTCCTGACGGTCACTCAGGGCCGGGGGGGTGGCCTGGCCCTCGAGTGTCGCTGGGAGGGACTGCGGTGTCCCCGCGGGGGTGGCGGCGGTGACGTCATCGCCGTCCCCAGAGCGGTGACGTCGCAGGTGACGTCGCAGGTGACGCCGTCGGAGGTGACGAAGGCCAGCCCCGCCCCGCGCTGTCCCCACAGCGGTGGCTCTCAGGACAGCGCCGCCGACACTTCGTCCCTTCGGGCCCAGCGAGGGTCACCGGCCGAGGGTGGGGGACATCGCCGGGGACATCGCGGGGGGGCTGTGCCACCAGGGGGGACGGGCGGGGGGAGGGGGAGGGGCCGTGGGGTCAGCAGGGGTCATCGCGGGGTCAGGGCCGGACGTCGTCGGGGCCGGAGCGGTCATTGTCACCTCTGTCACCAGAGGTGGCACCTCGGGGTCAGCAGCGGTCAGCGTCGGGGCCGGAGCGGCCATTGTCACCTTTGTCCCTTGAGATGACCCCGTGGGGACAGGGCCGGACACTGACCCAAGAGGGGTCAGCGATGGCCCAAGAGCGGTCATTGTCACCTTTGTCACTGGAGATGACCCCTTGGGGACAGGGCCGGACACTGACCCAAGAGGGGTCAGCGATGGCCCAAGAGCGGTCATTGTCACCGCTGTCACTGGAGATGACCCCATGGGGACGGGGCCGGACACTGACCCAGGAGCGGTCACCGTCGGGGCCGGAGCGGTCATTGTCACCGCTGTCCCTTGAGATGACCCCATGGGGACAGGGCCGGACATTGACCCAGGAGCGGTCACCGTCGGGGCCGGAGCGGTCATTGTCACCGCTGTCCCTTGAGATGACCCCATGGGGACAAGGCCGGACAGTGACCCAAGAGGGGTCAGCGATGGCCCAAGAGCGGTCATTGTCACCTCTGTCACTGGAGGTGGCACCTCGGGGTCAGCAGTGGTCAGCGTCGGGGCCGGAGCGGTCATTGTCACCTTTGTCACTGGAGATGACCCCGTGGGGACAGGGCCGGACACTGACCCAAGAGGGGTCAGCGTTGGGTCAAGATCGGTCACCGTCGGGGTCCAGAGCGGTCACTGTCACCTCTGTCACCGGAGGTGGCACCTCGGGGTCAGCAGCGGTCAGCGTTGGCTCAAGAAAGGTCAGCAGCCCAAGGGACATCACCTTTGTCCCTTGAGATGACCCCCGTGGGGACAGGGCCGGACATTGACACAAGAGGGGTCAGCGTTGGGTCAGCAGAGGTCATCGTGGGGTCAAGAAAGGTCAACGGCCCCGGGGACGTCGCCGTTGTCACCGGAGGTGGCACCTTGGGGTCAAGGCCGGACATTGACCCAGGAGCGGGTCAGCGTTGGCTCAAGAGCGGTCATTGTCACCTTTGTCACCCCAAGAGGCACCTCGGGGTCAGCAGTGGTCATCGCTGGGTCACGATCGGTCATCGTTGGCCCAAGAGTGGACACTGTCCCAGGAGCGGTCACCGTCGGGTCCGGAGCGGTCATTGTCACCTTTGTCCCTGGAGATGACCCCGTGGGGACAAGGCCGGACACTGACCCAAGAGGGGTCACTGTCGGGTCAGGACAGGTCAGCGGTGACCCAAAATGGCTCATCTTTGGCCCAAGAGGGGTCAGCGTCGGGTCAGGACCGGACATTGACCCAAGAGGGGTCAGCGATGGCTCAAGAGCGGTCATTGTCACCTCTGTCACCAGAGGCGGCACCTTGGGGTCAGCAGCGGTCAGTGGCCCAAGGGACGTCGCCTTTGTCCCTTGAGATGACCCCGTGGGGACAGCGCCGGACACTGACCCAAGAGGGGTCAGCGGTGACCCAAAATGGGTCATCCTTGGCCCAAGAGGGGTCAGCGTTGGGCCAAGATCGGTCATCATTGGGTCAGGACTGGACACTGACCGAAGAGGGGTCATCGTTGGGTCAAGATCAGTCATCGTTGGGTCAGGACTGGACACTGACTCAGGACCGGACACTGACCCAGGAGGGGTCACCGTTGGGTCAAGGCCGGACACTGACCCCAGATCGGTCATCGTTGGGTCAAGACTGGTCATTGACCCAGGACCGGACACTGACCCAGGATCGGTCATCGTTGGCCCAAGATTGGTCATCGTTGGGTCAAGACTGGACATTGACCCAAGACCGGACACTGACCCAGGAGCGGTCATTGTTAGGTCAGGATCAGTCATCGTTTGGTCAAGACCAGACACAGACCCAGGACCGGACATTGACCCAAGAGGGGTCATCGTGGGGTCAGGATCGGTCATCGTTGGGTCAGGACTGGTCATTGACCCAAGACCGGACACTGACCCAAGAGCGGTCACCATTGTCCGAAGATCGGTCATCGTTTGGTCAGGACCGGACACTGACCGAAGCTCGGCCATCGTTGGGTCAGGACTGGACACCGACCCCAGATCGGTCATCGTTAGGTCAGGACTGGACACTGACCCAAGGCCGGACACTGACCGAAGCTCGGTCATCGTTGGGTCAGGACTGGACACTGACCGAAGATCGGTCATCGCTTGGTCAGGGCTGGACACTGACCCCTGTGACCCCCGAGCCACCCCCGGTGCCACCCCGAGTGTCCCCAATGTCACCGCGGGTGGCGCCGTGGGGGCCCGGGATGTCCCCGAGGCCACCAGAGATGTCCCCAAGGCCACAATCAATGTCCCCAACCCCACCAGAGGTGTCCCCAAGGCCACAAGCGATGTCCCCAGGGTCACCAGACATGTCCCCCAACCCCACCAGAGGTGCCCCTGAGGCCACCAGAGATGTCCCCAAGCTCACCAGAAGTGTCCCCAAGGCCACAATCAATGTCCCCAACCCACCAGAGATGTCCCCGAGGCCACAAGCGATGTCCCCAACCCCACCAGATGTGTCCCCCGAGGCCACCAGAGGGGTCCCCAACCCCCCAGGTGACATCTCCAAGGCCACCAGAGGTGTCCCCAACCCTATCAGAGATGTCCCCAAGGCCACAAGCAATGTCCCCAACTCCACCAGAGGTGCCCCCGAGGCCTCCAGAGGTGTCCCCGACCCCCCAAACAATGTCCCCAAGGCCACCAGAGATGTCCCCAAGCCCCCAAGCGATGTCCCCAAGGCCACCAGAGATGTCCCCAAGGCCACAGTCAATGTCCCAACCCCACCAGAGGTGTCCCCAAGCCCCCAAGCGATGTCCCCAAAGCCACCAGAGGTGCCCCCGAGGCCACCAGAGATGTCCCCAGCTCCATTAGAAGTGTCCCCCAAGCCCCCAAGTGATGTCCCCACCCCCCAAGCCATGTCCCCCAGGCCACATGCAATGTCCCCAAGCCCCCAAGCGATGTCCCCAAGGCCACCAGAGGTGTCCCCAACCCCCCAAACGATGTCCCCAAAGCCACCAGAGGTGTCCCCGCCCCCCCCCGCCATGTCCCCCCCCCGGGTGGCCCTGGGAGCCCTCGGGGACCCCCGAGGGGGGGGGGGACACCCTTGGGGACACCCTTGGGGACACCGCCGGGGGGGGAGGGGCGGGGGGGGGACACGGCGGGGACCCCGAGGGGGAAGGAGGGGGGGGGCCCGATGTCCCCAAAAATGTCCCCAAAAGTGTCCCCAATGTCCCCAAGGGAATCCAAATGTCCCAAAAGTGTCCCCAGTGTCCCAGAGGGGTCCCGGTTGCCACAAATGTCCCCAAAAGTGTCCCCGGAGGGGTCCCCAATGTCCCAAATGTCCCCAAGGGAATCCAAACGTCCCCAAAAGTGTCCCAGACGTCACCAGAGAGGTCCCGGTGTCCCCAAAGGGTCCCCAAAAAGGTCCCCGAGGTCCCCAAAGGGGGGCAGAGGGTCCCCGAGGAAACGCCGCGAGGTGGCCCCGAAAATGTCCCCGAAAATGTCCCCGAGGCACCGGACGGGTCCCCAAAAATGTCCCCGAAGCGCCGCGAGATGTCCCCAAAAACGTCCCCGAAGAGGTCCCCAAAGCACCTCGAGATGTCCCCGAAAGTGTCCCCGAAACGCCACGAAATGTCCCCAAAAAAGTCCCCGAAAATGTCCCCAAAGCACCTCGAGGTGGCCCCAAAAATGTCCCCAAAACACCACGAAATGTCCCCAAAATCGTCCCCGAAACGCTTCGAGGTGGCCCCGAAATTGTCCCCAAAATCGTCCCGAAAATGTCCCCAAAACACCTCGAGATGTCCCAAAAAATGTCCCCAAAATGTCCCCAAAACACCTCGAGATGTCCCAAAAAATGTCCCCAAAAATGTCCCCAAAAATGTCCCCGAAATTGTCCGCAAAAGGCCCCGAGATGTCCCCGAAACGCCACGAAACGTCCCCAAAACTGTCCCCAAAAATGTCCCCCAAACACCCCGAAATGTCCCCAAAAAGCCCCGAAATGTCCCCGAAAGTGTCCCCAGGCCCCGAAACGTCCCCAAAAACGTCCCAAAAAGCCCCGAAACGTCCCCCAAAGTGTCCCCAAGCCCCGAGATGTCCCCAAAAATCCCCAAAATGTCCCCAAAAATCCCCGAAATGTCCCCAAAAGGCCCCGAGATGTCCCCGAAACACCTCGAGATGTCCCCAAAAGTCCCCGAAATGTCCCCAAAAATCCCCGAAACGTCCCCAAAAATCCCCAAAATGTCCCCAAAAATCCCCGAAACGTCCCCAAAAATCCCCGACACGTCCCCAAAATTGTCCCCAGAGGTCCCCGGCATGTCCCCCCAGGTGTCCCCAGGGCTCCCCACGGCGCCGCCCCCCAAGGTCCCTGCTGGGGGTGGGGGAGGGGCGCAGGTGTGGCGCGAGCGGCTGCAGGTGACCCTGCGGGAGGGGGGGGTCACGCGGCCCCTGTTCCCCCCCCCGCGGGTGGGGGAGGGGCGGCCCGGGGGGGTGGGGGGAGGGGCGGGGGGGGGGAGGAGGAGGAGGAGGAGGAGGAGGAGGAGGAGGAGGAGGAGGCGACAGCAGCGACAGAGGAGGCGACAGAGAGCGGCGCCCCTCCCCCACCCCGGGGAGCCCCTCCCCCACCCCGGGGAGCCCCTCCCCCACCCCGGGAGCGCCCCCCCCCCAGCAGCAGCGCCGAGATCAGAGGTGGGGGAGGGGAAAAGGGGGGGGGGAGGGGGGGGATTTGGGGATTTTGGGAGGGAAATTTGGGGATTTTGGGAGGGAAATTTGGGGGAAATTTGGGGGAAAATTTGGGGATTTTGGGAGGAAATTTGGGGGAAATTTGGGGATTTTGGGAGGAAAATTTGGGGAAATTTGGGGATTTTGGGGGAAAATTTGGGGGAATTTGGGGATTTTGGGAGGGAAATTTCGGATTTGGGGAGGGAAATTTGGGGGGAATTTGGGGATTTTGGGGAGCGAATTTTGGGGATTTTGGGAGGAGAATTTGGGGGAAATTTGGGGATTTTGGGAGGAAAATTTGGGGATTTTGGGGAGGAAAATTTGGGGATTTTGGGGAAATTTGGGGATTTTGGGAGGGAAATTTCGGGATTTGGGGGAGGGAAATTTGGGGATTTTGGGGAGGAAAATTTGGGGATTTTGGGGAAATTTGGGGATTTTGGGAGGAAATTTGGGGATTTTGGGAGGGAAAATTTGGGGAAATTTGGGGGAAATTTGGGGATTTTGGGGAAGATTAGCGGGAAATTTGCGGGATTTTTGGGAGAATTTGGGGAAATTTGGGGGGCGAATTTTGGGGAAATTTGGGGAGCATTTGGGGGAAATTGGCGGGAAATTTGGGGATTTTGGGAGGAAAATTTGGGGATTTTCGGAGGGAAATTTGGGGATTTTGGGGAAATTTGGGGATTTTGGGGAGGAAAATTTGGGGGAATTTGGGGGAAATTTGGGGGAATTTGGGGGAAATTTGGGGATTTTGGGAGGAAAATTTGGGGGAAATTTTGGGGAAATTTGGGGATTTTGGGACGGAAATTTCGGAATTTGGGGGAGGGAAATTTGGGGATTTTGGGGAGGAAATTTGGGGATTTTGGGAGAAAAATTTGGGGGAAATTTTGGGGAATTTGGGGGGGATTTTGGGAGGGAAAATTTGGGGAAATTTGGGGATTTTGGGGAAGATTAGCGGGAAATTTGCGGGATTTTTGGGAGAATTTGGGGGATTTTGGGGAAATTTGGGGGGCAAATTTTGGGGAAATTTGGGGAGAATTTGGGGGAAATTGGCGGGAAATTTGGGGATTTTGGGGAGGAAATTTGGGGGGAAATTTTGGGGAAATTTGGGGGATTTGGGGGATTTTAGGAGGGAAATTTGGGGGAAATTTCCCCAAGTTGGGAAGAAATTGGGGGAAATTTTGGGGAGAATTTGGGAGAAATTAGCGGGAAATTTGGAGGGCTTTGGGGAAATTTGGGAGAGAAATCTGTTGGAAATTTTGGGGGATTTGGGGAGGGAAATTTGGGGATTTGAGGGGAAATTTCGGGGAAATTGTGGGGGAGAAATTTGGGGATTTTGGGAGGGAAATTTGGGGATTTTGGGAGGGGAAATTTGGGGATTTTGGGGAGAATTTGGGGGGGAAATTTGGGGATTTTGGGAGGGGAAATTTGGGGGATTTTAGGGATGTTTTGGGGGAAAATTTGGGGGATTTTTGGGAGGTTTGGGCAGGGAAATTTGGGGGAAATTGAGGGGGAAATTTGGGGTTTGGGGCAGAAATGTTGGGCGGAAATTTTGGGGAGGTTTGGAGCAGAAATTGGGGGATTTTGGGGAGGCTTGGAGGGGTCCTGGGGAAGAGATTTGGGAGGATTTTTGGGGGGTTTGAAGAGATTTTGGGATGAAATCTGTGAATTTGGGGGATCACGCAATTCATTTGTGTTCCCTGCCATTTATTTCGAGCCTTTGGTGCACATTTCGAGCCCCCAAACCTCATTTCCACCACACCAAGTCCCATTTTGACCCTCCGGGGACCCATCCTGACATTCTCTCCCCCTTTTTTTCCCCATTTTCCCTGTTTTTTCCCCAATTTTCCCCGTTTTTCCCCCCATTTCCCGCCGTTTTCCCCCATTTTCCTTGTTTTTCCCCCCATTTTCCCCGTTTTTTCCCCATTTTCCTTGTTTTTTTCCCCATTTTCCCTGTTTTTTCCCCCATTTTCCTTGTTTTCCCCCCATTTTCCTTGTTTTTCCCCCCATTTTCCCCGTTTTTTCCCCATTTTCCCCCTTTTTCCCCTTTTTTCCCCATTTTCCCCCCGTTTCTCCCGCTTTTCCCCTCAGCCAAGGCCTCCCGCCTCTCGCTGCCGCTGCCGCCGCTGGCCCTTCGGCCTCCCCGCGGCGCTGGGGCGCGGCCGAAGCCGCCCGGGGGGACCCCGAAGGGGACGAGGAGGACGAGGAGGACGAGGAAGAAGCGGCGGGGCCCGAGGAGGCCTCGCTGGGCCCCGTGCCGCTCGTGGTTTCGCGCTGGGACGGGCGAGGCCTGCGCGGCCTCCTGAAGCCTCCGCGCCGCCCGCCGGAAGTGGCTCTGAGCTCCAGCCGGAAGCGGAAGGCGGTGTCGTTCTTCGATGACGTCACGGTGCACCTCTTCGATCAGGTGATTG